>PVKV010011984.1:51936-68030 GCA_004027835.1 Alouatta palliata
CCAGCACTTTGGGAGGCCGAGGCGGGTGGATCACGAGGTCAAGAGATCGAGACCATCCTGGTCAACATGGTGAAACCCCGTCTCTACTAAAAATACAAAAATTAGCTGGGCATGGTGGCACGTGCCTGTAGTCCCAGCTACTCGGGAGGCTGAGGCAGGAGAATTGCTTGAACCCAAGAGGCGGAGGTTGCGGTGAGCCAAGATCGCGCCATTGCACTCCAGCCTGGGTAACAAGAGCGAAACTCCGTCTCAAAAAAAAAAAAAAAAAGGAATGGGCTCATGCAGTTGTGGGCTGGCAAGTCGGTACTCCATAGAGCAGGCCAGAAATTCCTGGGCAGTCCCCTTCTTGGGGAAACTCCTCCATTTGCTTCCAAGGACTTCAGCTGATTGAATGAGTCCTGTTCACATTGATCAAGGTCATCTCAGTTCAAGGCAACCGGGCCGGGCATGGTGGTTCACGCCTGTAATGCCAGCACCTTAGGCTGAGGTGGAAGGATCGTTTGGGCCCAGGAGTTCAAGACCAGCCTGGGCAACAGGACTAAACCACTTGTGGATTGGTAAAAATACGAAAATTGCTGGGCATGGGGGTGTGCTCCTGTAGTCCCGGTTACGTGAGAGGCTGAGGCATGGGGATCACCTGAGCCCAGGAAGCAGTTGTGGTGAGCCGAGATCACGCCACTGCACTCCAGCCTGGGCAACAGAGGGAGACTGCATCTCAGTAATAATTATAATAATAATAATAAATGATAGGTGATTGTGGATGGTAACCACGTGGACAGAATACCTCCCCGGCAACACCTAGGTTGGCATTGGGTGGAACTGCAGGGGCTACAGGTGGCCACAGGAACCGACTGTCACAGAGGCCTCTGTAGGTGCAGGACCTTAGCCCCCTCGGCCTGAGTGCCGCCTCTGAGCTCCATCTGTGGCCTCTGTGTTCAGTTTTGCCCACGTCAACCCGGTCCGTACGTGTCCCTCTATGGTTTTAGAGTTTTCTGTTGTACTTGGAAAAACCATTCCTACCCTATGATCATAAAAATAGTCTCAGATGTCTTTTTTTTTTCTTAAGCGCTATTACAGTTTTCTTTTTTTAGGTGAGACCATCAGTTGGTGTGGTATTTTTTTAGGGCATGATGGAAAGAAGGGGGTGGAGGGGCACATTCTCAAGTCTTCCCAGCAGCCAGCAGGGGGCACTGCAGGCCCAGGCAGCCCCTGGCGTTTTTCCTGGTGCCGGTGGCCACCCCAATAGACAGAAGGGCTGAAGTCTTCCAGTGGAGCAGGGTCCCCACCAAACCAGAGCGCCCTGTGGCTGGTTCTTCCCGCCCCCACCACCACTGCCTCCTCCTCTCCCTGCAGCGTTCCTGGATAACCCCGGCATCCTGAGTGAGCTCTGTGGAACCCTGTCCCGCCTGGCTGTCCGCAACGAGTTCTGCCAGGAGGTCGTCGACCTCGGGGGCCTGAGCATCCTGGTGTCCCTGCTGGCTGACTGCAATGACCACCAGGTGAGGGCTCAGAGCCGCGTTTGGGTGTGAAGCTCCCCTGGCCCAGTGCACGCCGTCCCTCTGGGCCCCAGTCAGCCAACGAGCCACACTCAGAACAAGCTGGCCCTGCCTGCCAATCTCAGAACCAAGGTGCAATTTTTCTTTTCACTGACCCAAGGGCAGTGAAGATCGAGGGAGAAACAAACCCTCCTGCCTTCCCTTACTGTCCTTTTGTACCAGGAAAAGGATGCTGGGAGGCACAGGGTGTCAGCCAGGACTGGGATACTTGGGTTAGTTCCCAAACCTCTCTGCTTCAGTTTCCCTGTCTGCAGAATAGGGCAGGGTCCTCTACTCATCACTCTGTTTAGCATCCCATTATCAAGCGCTTCGCCATGTGCCCTCCCACAGCAGGGAGCGAACCAACAGGTGCCTCCCTGTCCAGCTGCAGCTGCAGGAAAGCCCCTAGGGGTGTCATGGTCCTGCACCTCCAGGCCCAGCTGGTGACGTCAGCCAGCCTCCTTCTGTGCAGGTGACTGGGAGCTAAATGGGAACCAACTTCAGCAAATGAAGGGATGCATTTTGCCCTGTACTCCTGGGCAGTCAGGGGGCAGGGCCCTCAGCTTCCCCGTCAAGGGGATCAGCGGTCCCAATAGCATTTCATCCACTCTCCGCAGTGCAGGATGGTTAGTGCCCACCCTGGGTCTGTGGCCATGGCCAGGGGGACCCTGTGCTCTGATGGCCGGCCTGAGTCACATGCCCCCTCTGCCCCTGTGGGGCTGGGGGATCAAGTCATCTAGATGGTACCATTTGGACACAGGCGGCCTGAGCCACAGGCATCTGTCACCCCTTCTCATTGGAGTCACACCCTGCAGTCACACCATACCTGTTGATCAAACAGCAAAACAGCCTGAGATTCTCCCTTAGAGCCCTCTCCCACAATCCAGCAGCCTGGCTGGGGTGACCGAGCCTGTCCCTCATGCAGGAGCTCGTGACGCAGTTGCTCAGCGCCCTGCGAGCCATCGCAGGCAACGATGACGTAAAGGACGCCATCGTCCATGCTGGCGGGACGGAGTCCATCGTGGCTGCCATGACCCGGCACCTGGCCAGCCCCCAGGTACCCACCTCAGGGGCACACAGAGTAGCTGGGCGGCAGCTGGCGTCCCGGTTCAGTTTCTGTATCTGCGTGAAGATCTATTCCCCTGCAGGACCAGGGCAGGACAGGTGAAGGTCACGAGCGTTGGCTCTCAAGTGCTAACCTGCGCGTGCGTGCCTCTGGGTGTCCTGGAGTTACCACCAGCACCCTGCAAAGGTCTGACGGGGCTAGTGCCCTTGTCACCCCTAAGAGCTTGGCTGATATTTGTGTCATGCTGCCATTGTGCTGTTATTACACAGGAGCTGCCGGAGACCCACGGAGGGGAGGCTGCAGGGTGTTCACCAGGGTTGGTGGCCACAGGGGGATGTTGGGGGCGGGTCTGTCCACTGCATCTCAGCCTTCCCGTGACTGCCCCCTGCAGGTGTGTGAACAGAGCTGTGCGGCTCTGAGCGTCCTGGCCCTGCGTAAACCCAACAACAGCCGAATCATCGTGGAGGGTGGTGGGGTTGTCGCAGCGCTGCAGGCCATGAAGGCGCACCCGCAGGAGGCTGGCGTGCAGGTGGGCAGGGCATGGGATGGGGGCAGGCGGGCTGGGGCGGGATGTAGATAGGTGCAGAGCGGGCATGGGAGCAGGTGTGGTATGCGGGTGGTGATGGGGCAAAGGCTCAGTCCTGGTCCCTGTCCCTGTCCCTGCCACAGCCGAGCCCCACAGGGCCAGCTTCCTTCCTATCTTCCAAAATGTGCTGAATTCTGCCTGCAGCTGTCTTATTTTCTGCCTCTGTTTTTTCTGCATTTAATTTCCTTTTGGGGTGAGGGGGGAGTTTGGAGAGGCTTTCTGGTGAAACCCCAGAAAGAAAGCTATAACACTTAATTTCCTTTCTTTTCTCTGAGACAGTCTTACTCTATCGCCCAGGCTGGAATGCAGTGGTGCCATCTCAGCTCACTGCAATCTCTGCTTCCCGGGTTCAAGCGATTCTCCTGTCTCAGTCTCTGGAGTAGCTGGGATCACAGGCATGTGCCACCGTGCCTGGCTAAGTTTTGTATTTTTAGTAGAGACGAGGTTTTGCCATGTTGTCCAGACTGGTCTCGAACTCCTGACCTCAGGTGATCCGCCCATCTCTGCCTCCCAAAGTGCTGGGATTACAGGTGTGAGCCACCGTGCCCTTAATCTCCTATTTTTTTTCAAGAAGCAGTCTTGCTCTGTCCCCCAGGCTGGAGTGCAGTGGCACGATCTTGGCTTGCTGCAACCTCTGCCTCCCAGGTTCAAATGATTCTCCTGCCTCAGCCTCCTGAGTAGTTGGCATTACAGGCACACACCACCATGCCTGGCTAATTTTTGTATTCTTAGTAGAGACAGCGTCCCATGTTGGCCAGGCTAGTCTCAAACCCTTAATCTTGTGATCCGCCTGCCTCGGCGACCCAGAGTGCTGGGATTACAGGCGTGAGCCACTGGACCCGGCCAATCTCCTTTCTTAACAGTCCCTGTAGAGAGATCTGTGGGGGAGGAAGTGGGGAAGTGCAGATGGGGATTTCAGAAAGATTCCAGCCCCTCCTTGGGCTGCTGGTCTGAGTTCTGGGTGTGGGACACCCTGTCCACACTTCCCTGGCTGAACCCAGACTCCTCTTGCAGCCCCTGGGGCCGTCCTCACCACCCCACTTCCAGCATAGGGTCCTTGGACGCACCAGGCTGGGACCCAAAGGGGGCCTTTGTTCTCACTGGCTCTTACTCTGGGACACCGTCCCTTGGCTGGTCTGTCCCTTTGTCCACTTCTGGACACTGTGGCCAGCAGCTCCCCACTCTGCACGCGCTTCCCATCTGCTTTCCCGCTGGTGGTGGGAACCACCCTGGGACGCTTCCAGGCAGCACCCTGCACCCACCCACAGCTGGTGCGCAGGGCACAAATGTCCACCGAATGGGCAGGGATGTAGTTGACAGGTGCCTGTGTACAACCACTCTCTTCTTGTGGCCTCCCTGCCCCCCTTGCCCTAGGGCCCCTTCTTAGCTCTGTGCCAGCCTCAAGGAACATCAGACTCACCAATTCTGAGGCTGGGAGTTCCATACCCAGAGGATCGATCCCAGAGCTACCCTGATCCTGTTTCCTTGCCTGGGAGTTGGGAGCATTAGCCTCACCTCCTGGGGCTGCCAAGAGGGTAAAGTGAAGAGATGGGTCTAACCTGATACAGTATAGGCAGCTGCTGGATGTCTGCTGTGGTCATGATCACCCCCATCTTGTTATGATGATGACTCTGAGGTCAGAGTGGACCCCACCTCAAAGCCGCATCTGGCAGCTCACAGCTGCTCTCTTTTCCAGAAGCAGGCTTGCATGCTGATCCGAAACCTGGTGTCCCGCAGCCGGGCCTTCTCGAAGCCCATCCTGGACCTGGGGGCTGAGGCACTCATTGCAAAGGCCCAGTCAACCCACCGCGGCTGTGAGGACGTGGCCAAGGCCGCCCTGCGGGACCTGGGTTGCCATGTTGAATTCCAAGAACTGTGGACTGGCCAGAGGGGCCACCTGGCGCCATGACCCCAGGCTCAGTCTGGGCCGCGACTCAGGAATGGGGGTAGATCCATGTCCTCCACTGTCCCCCATTAGTTCTGTCCCCTTCACAGTGAGAAGTGTTTTCTGACAGGCACTAGGTAAAGGGTCAGCAGAGCGGGGAGCCTTGTGGGGGCATCTGCACAGAAGAAAGCAGCCCCCACATTCCAGCCACTCCTGGGTCCCGGTCTCGCCTCTCAGCTAGCAGCAGACATCACTGTCCTGCTCCTTCCCCCTAGCCCCATGCCCTACCAGAAGGGGCAAAGGGCACGTCTTATCGCTCAGTGCCCTGTCTGAAATGTGGCAGCCACTGTGGGCCAGGCTCAGGGCAGGGCAGACGATTCCAGCAGGTCGGGCTCCCTGGCGCAGGCTGCCTACTGCAGGTCCCTGCAGGCCTCTGCTCCTCGTTTTTCTCACCTGTAAAATGGGTCTCAGATGCCGTGCCCTGCTTGACCTCAGCTTGTCTCTCTGGGTCCTGGGCCAGCCAGGGTACCTGATAATAAAAGATCATTGAGTGAACAGTGGAGGGGTCTCTTCCATAGCTCGGCTGGGCATGGGGGACCACAGCCAGTGGCCTCAGTGTGTGGGGGAGGGCAAACATTTGGGTGGAGGGCCATGGACTCACTGAGGACAGCAAAGGGGTTCTGAGAACAGCCTAGGATATGTGATCCACTGTCACCCTCTGTTGTCAGGATCACTGTTTCTGACGTGTGCCACCTGCAGGACCGGAGGGCTCTACGTTCATCCCCACTCAGCGCTGCGGCCTTGAGCTAGTGATGGAACCTCCCGGCCTCAATATGCTTCTCCGAAAGTGGGAGTGGGCAGTGATAGATCTCCCTCTGAGAAGTGCTGGGCCAGGCTGAGCACATGGGGCGTGCCCAGTTGTCTTAGGCTAAGTATCCTAGGTAGCCAGCCTGTTGTCTCTGAGCCTTGATTTCGCCATCTATAAGACAGATGTCGGCTGGGCGTGGTAGCTCATGCCTGAAATCCCAGCACTTTGGGAGGCTGAGGTGGGCAGGTCACTTGAGGTCAGAAGTTTGAGACAAGCCTTGCCAACATGGTGAAACCTCGTCTCTACTAAAAAAAATACAAAAATTAGTCGAGTGTGGTGGCACATGCCTGTAATCCCAGCTACTTGGGAGGCTGAGACAGGAGAATCACTTGAACCTGGGCAGCAGAGGCTGCAGTGAGCCGAGATCATGCCAGTGCACTCCAGCCTGGGCAACAGCGAGACTCCATCTCAAAAAAAAAATAGACAGACATCATTGTTGCTGCCCTCAGTGACCACCCCACCCCAAGCATTCTGGGGTGCCCAGGCAGCTGTGGCCCTGGATACCCCAGCTCTTCTACTCTGAAGTCACACTCAGAGGTCACACTGTGGTCACTAGGTGGCTTGTGCATCCCTTGTGGCCTGATGGGGGTCAGGACAGCCTCAGGACCTCTGGTGTGCGCCCCAGCCCTCCTGCCCCCACCTCGGGGGCCTGTGTCCTGGCCCCTGGCCCCTGCTTGTCACGTACCTCCCCAAGCCCCAGGATGGCCTGGGCTCAGTCCTTTCCCAGCAGGTCCCCAGCCTCCGCGGACTCCAGCAGATGCAAACAGCTAAGGAGCATCACCCTGGCTGTGCCTCCCCGTGGTGTCCCCGTCTCTCTTGACCTTAGCAGGGAAGGGCCCTGCCAGCTGAGCAGGGCAGGCCCAAACCTCTGACCCAGTCACTCCACCCTGTCCCTCCTCTCTGGAGACTCCCAGGATGTGGGAGAAAGATCTGGAATCTGCCCCAGACTGCCCTGACTTGACTTCTGGGCCGGTGTGACCTTGGGCAGTTCTCAAGCATTTGCTCATCTATCATGTGGTAGGGCAGGTGCTCCTCGGCTATTTCCAGGAAAGCCTGCAGTGCTGGCCCTGTCACTCCTGCTCCAGCCTTGCTCTCAATCTCCCCTTTACCCTCCACACAAAACCAAACCTGCCTGTGGTCCCAGCAGCTTGGGCTAAGGCAGGAAGATCACTTGAGCCCAGGAGTTCAAGGCTGCAGTGAGCTAGGATGGCACCACTGCACTCCAGCCTGGGCGACAGAGCAAGAACCTGTATCAAAAAACAAAACAGAAAAACCCACCATGCTTCATGCCCCCCAGGCCCAGCATGGCCCAGGCCCTGCCCATCTCCCACCCTTTCCTCTCCACTGCCCTCACTCCGTGTTCCCCCACCCCAGGGCCTTTGCACAAGCCCCATGTGACAAGCTGTGCCCTCTGCCGAGAGCGCCTTTCCAGCGGCTTTCCCCGTGGCCAGATCCTCCCAGCACCAGGTTTCAGCTCCCGTTGCCTGCTCCGGGAGAGACCCCCATCTCATCACCCGTGTGCTCTGGCTCTGACGCTGGGCCCCATCTGAGGTCACCTTGGTTGTGAACTCTCCTGTTTGTCTTGCTTCCGCCATCAGCCAGCTCCCTGCAGGCAGCACCCTGTCCCCCCTTGCTGTGCCTTCAGCTTCCCATCAGTGTTTTTGAATGTTCACCTGAATAAACTGACAAGCACTCAAGGTCCCTGCCAGGTGGCCCCAGCATCCTCTCCTGGGCCGTGGCCAAGCTGCCGGCTTCTTCAGGAAGGGGTGTTTCTGCCTTATCAGTACCTCCCACCTTAGCCCAAGGAAATGGGTGTCTTCAGTAGATGGAGCTAGCATGTTTGGACAGCCTCATGTTGGGCGGTGGCCCCTCACCAAAGATCTCACATTTCCCGGGGGTTGGTGACCTGGCTTTCCATCCCCACTCAGCCCTCAGGCATATCACCTCCCATCTGTGAGCCTCAGCCTCCTCATCTGCCCCTTCCCTAGCTCAGGCTAGGTCTGCCACACTGGAGGGCCACAGCCCCCAGCAAGGCCCAGCTCAGGGGATGTCTGGCACATCCCCCAACCTCTTCCCTGTCCCCTTCCTTTTTTTTTTTTTGAGACAGAGTCTCACTCTGTCACCAGGCACCAGGCTGGAGTGCAGTGGCGCGATCTCGGCTCACTGCAACCTCCGCCTCCCGGGTTCAAGCAATTCTCCTGCCTCAGCCTCCCCAGTACCGGGGATTACAGGCGGGCACCACCATGCCCAGCTAATTTTTTTGTATTTGTAGTGGAGACGGGGTTTCACCATGTTGACCAGGATGGTCTCGATCTCTTGACCTCGTGATCCGCCCGCCTCGGCCTCCCAAAGTGCTGGGATTACAGGCGTGAGCCACCGTGCCCGGCCCTTTTTTTTTTTTTTGAGATGGAGCCTCATCCTGTCACCCAGGCTGGAGTGCAGTGCCATCATCTTGGTTCACTGCAACCTCCCCCTCCCGGGTTCAAGCAATTCTCCTGCCTCAGCCTCACAATTAGCTGGGACTACAGGCACATGCCACACACCCAGCTAATTTTGGTGTTTTTAGTAGAAATGGGATCTTGCCATGTTGGCCAGGCTGGTCTCGAACTCCTGACCTCAGGTGATCCACCTACCTCAGCCTCTCAAAGTGCTGGGATTACAGATGTGAGCCACTGTGCCCGGCCTTCTCTTAAGCAGCATTTGCTGTCCTCGATGACATCAAGACCTGGGCTGAGGGGGAAGCTGCCGCAAGGATGGTGGGAGCAGGTTCAGGCCGAGCCTCTGCTGCTGTGCGCTTTTGGTGAAGTGGCCCGACTTCTCTGAGCCTTGGGAGGTGAACGGTGCCACTCTGACCCCAGCCAGCCAGCTTGTTGTCACTGCTGTGTTCAGCATGTCTTCGTCCAGCCAGGGATAGGCTCGGGCTCCTGGGAAAGGAACACAGATCTCTTCTGTTGTGAACATACATCTCTGAGAGCCTGGACTGTGAACCCCATTTTCCAGATAGGAAATAGACTCACGTGCATTAGAGGGGCTGCGGTGGGGTGAGACCACACCTCGACCTGCCTCCAGGTCCCTCATCTTTTTCCAAAGTTGTTAACCTAACCTTGGGCAAAAGGCTTTCTGTTCTCAGGTGATTAGGCCTGGACGCTGTGCCCGGGCCTGGCTCACAGATGATTCCTGGGATCCCCAAGAGGTAGAGGAGACTGGAGGGCCGAGAGGCAGTGTCCTGTCCAGGGCCAGCCAGGCGAAAGCAGAAGAGCCAAGATCCTCGGCACCCTAGCTGGGCTCACGTGAGTGCCCATGGTGGGGGTGCCTGTTGCTTATTGCCAAGGCGCTTTGCCTGCCTTTGCTGGAAGGCGATAGGTAGGTTGGCCGGCGCCAGCCTGCTAAAGAATGAGCAGAAGCTAGAGAGGCGGCCCTGGGCTGGGCCAGTGCCCGACCTTTGCCTTAATTGGCTCTGTTCCTGAAGGCACTGTGGGACCTTCCAGGAGCTTTGTTACCTCCCCCTCCCAGGACCTGGCAGGTGGGCACTGGGGGAGGGGCGCCTTGGCATAGATAGCTCCCTCTTGGTGTGGCAAGCCACACCCATATTTGATCTGTGTCCATGAAGCGCTATTTACAGAGACAGAAACAGGCCCAGAGAAGAACAATTTGTCATCACCAGCCTTCCATGAGTGCTTACTGTGGACTAAGCCATTGTAAGCGCTTCACTTCCAACTCATCAATGCTCCCATCAGCCTTAGGAGATAGCCAGGAAACGGAAGTAGGGAGCTTGTGTTATTTGCTGAAGGTCCTGTGCCCATTACTGGCCAATTCTTATGTTTAAAAAAAAAAAAAAAAGAATCGAACCCAGTCCCGGGTCCTTCCGCCAAGGAATATTATCCGCCATAGGCTCAGTTTTCTCATCTGCTAAGTTGGCACTATCACCTCCCCACCTGGAAGTCAGGTGGGGAGATGGTACTGGACAAAGGCCCAGCCAGCCCAGCAGGGACCTGGCACTCAGTTGATGTTTAGCTGACCTCAGCTTCCTCCTCCAGAGGGCAGAATGGAGGCCAGGTCCTGGAAGTTGCAGGGAAGCAAACCACAGGTAAGGTGAGAGGTATGGGAGAGGAGGTCCAGGTAGGCATATCGTGAGAATAATCAGGAGTTTGATGATGGCCTTGGGGTAGTGGTTTCCAGTCACCTCGTCCCCATTTGAAACTTGTGGATCACACACACTTTGAGCAAGGGCTTGCACGGTCCTGAAATGTGAGCCCTTTTTAAGGTCGGTTTCAGCCTTGCTCCCTCCCAGGATTCTCTGGTTCTGAACCTGATCTCCACCAACCCTAGCCAGCACCTAGAGGAAATAAGAGCTGGTATCTGGAAACATTTGTTGCCCTCTCCATCCTGAAGATTAAGGATGAGTCAGAGAAGAGAGTGGGCTCGGGGGAGGTGCTGATGACACAGGCATGCCTGGAATGGCAGTTGTCTCCCTAAACTGCTGGCATTTTTCTGCAAAGCAACCCCATTAACCGCACTTCACATCGGAGCTGAGACTCCCAGGCTGCACATGACCTGCTCAGGGTCAGGTGCTTTCACCAGATAATTAAAATGAGGGCTGGGTTGTAAGTTTTCGCAGGGAGGCAACCCCAGAGAGTAAAGATCAAGGTGTAGGAATCATTTTCGCCCCTTTTCCAAATGAAGCAGCTGACGCTCACAAGGGCTTTGCCCAAGGTTGTGTGGTGGGCCAGTGATTGGATGGGGATTCAAACCCAGGTCTCTGAGGCCCCCAGTGGCTCTTCTCTGACACTCCCTTTCCAAAAAGCTGCTCTAGATTCATTACCTGGTTTAGCAACCAAAGTGCTGTGTAACCTCGGGAAAGGAGCTTGACCTCTCTGTGCTCTGGTTTCTGTAAAAGGGGTCAGTGGTCACTTTGACCTCATGGGATTGTGGTTAAGATTCAGTTAACTCACAAAAGGCTTAGCAGGGAGGAGGCCTAACAGGGATGTCACTGAATACCGTGGCGGGGAAAGCTTGGACGCAGAGAAGTTAGACACTAAGAAAACCACACAGCGCGTTTCAGTAGGATTCCGCCCTTTATTTCCATGTCTTCACACCACCTCGAGATGCAGAGGGCAGCTCAGAGTGACCTCCAGCGAATCTCTCTCCTCGGCGAGTGGTCGTCTGCAGGGGATTAGTGGGAAGTAAGGGGATGGAGAATTATCCAGGAGTCCTTCGGCCTTGATGGCCCAAGTTCACAGCCGCTTCTAGGCTTGGGGGCCAGAGGGCGGACTCTACACGAGAGCCTCAGTGGACCCTGCGCCAGGCGTCCGAGGCCACGTCGGGTCGCCGCGCTGCGGGTCAGACTGGACCTTGTACGCTCCAGCCCTCCCTGGGGGCGCACCGCCCGTGGCCGCTACGACTGGCCGCGGGGCCTGCCAGTCAATCCCCTTCGCAGTCAATCCCCGTCTCCCTCCAGGCTACGCCCTCCGTTCCTCTCGCCTCTGCCCCTCCGGTCGCGCCAGTTTCCTCGTAGCCCCGCCCTTGATCCCCAGCGATTGGCCGACAGTTCTGCCTGTTTTCTACCAAGTTTCCAATCCTCGCCTGCCTTCAGGCCCCCGCCTCCCAGCATCTAGCACCCTGAGGGACCACCCAGGCACCCAAGGCCTCTCCCAGTTAGCCCCACCTCTGCCCATCAACGATTGGCTTCAGGGGCTGCCCATCCTCTTCATACCCACCAATCACTGTCTTTTCCAGCGCTGATTGGTTAGGAAGCAGCCAATCGGGGCTTGGCGTGGACTCCTCCCGTGGCGCGCTCTGGGGGTGCGCGAGGCGGGGCCGTGGCGGCTGGAGGCGGCGGCAGCGGCGGCGGCGACGCGTCCGGGCCGGTGAGGGGCGCGGGGGGCGCGGGGGACACCGGGGTGGGGGGTGCGCAAGCGTCAGGGTCCCGCGCCTGTCGGGTTGAACTGAGGTGAGGCACGGGTCCTGTCCGGGACCCAGGGGCGAGGGGCGGACGAGGCGGAGCGTGACAGCAGCGTCGCGAGGGCAGGAAGAGGTTAAAGACCCCCCCACCGCAACCCCACACTCCACGTCTGCTGCCCCCTGGGAGCTACCGCATCCAGCTCTGAGCCCCTCACCCGCAGCCCACGCACACCTGACACCACGTCCCTTTTCGTTGACATCCCCCAGACACCTGAGACTGTCCTTGCTGACATCTCCCACACCCCCGGGGCCTTGTCCCCGGCGCCCCGCACAGCTGGGTCTGACATCCCCCTCACACACCTGACACCGCGCCCCCACTCACGAACACCCCCTGTCACCCTATAGATCACACCTGCACACCCCCACCTGAGCCTGTGACTCGTAACTCACGGCCCCGCAACTCACCCCTGGACCTGGTCTGGTCCCTAAGTGCCCTTCCTCATAGCCAGCTCGCCACCCCTGTGCGCACTCCCCCAGCAACCTGGGTCCCTCTTCTCAGGGACCTTCCCCTGGTACCTGCTCTCTGCTCCTGACAGCCCTATACATCTGTCTCCCCCTTTCTCCCCTTCTTACCCTCTCCCACCCTGGGCTTTCTTCCACGTGCACCTGTATTCGCGCGCCCTCTGTAATAATCCCCCCGAATCTTCCATGTCCTCCAAAAGTCCCCCAAGCCTTGGCATCTCAGTATGTCTGCACTCTCCCCTCCCCAAACGAAAGTGTTCATTTCTAACAGTGCTTGACAGTCTGTAAAGTGATTTCCGGACCTTAGAATAATCCCATCGGTCAGACAAAACCGGAATCATCTCCATTTTACCAACCACAAGCCTAAACCACTTTAATGCTAGAGGCAGAGCCTATTCCATCCTGGGCATCGCTGACCCTCTGCTGTGGACCCACCCCATTTGGGCCCATCTGTTATGTTTATCTCAGAGGGATTGGCAGGGGAGGGAAACCACACTCCACCCCCTCAGGCTGTTTTCAGGAGTCGTGACTTTGACTGGGTCCGGAAAGGCTTAGCTGGAAGGGACGGTCCCTCTGCCAAGGATGCTCTCCGTGACCTGGGGTGGGCGGGCGGGCGATGGAGACGGAGACGCTGCCGGAGGGGGGTGGTCATCATCTGGGTGTCTCCCGCCAGGATGCCGGAGAGGGAGCTGCTAGGGATCCCTCTCCGACACTCCTTGGGCCCTTGAAGCCGATAAACAGTAAGCAAACACTCTTTAGAGTGAGGCAAGCTTATGTTTCAGCTACTTAAAGCTAACCTGCAAAACTGGAGCCTGGCGTGGTGCTAGGAATGATTCTTCTGGAACTTTTCAAGTTCCCTTGAGTCTGATTTGCAAGCATGCAGCATAGAAGGAGGCTGGTGGCTTTGCTGTTGAGAAGTAATAACATGTCATTTCCTGGAAGGCTTGCACAGCATTTCTTACCCCCTCCCACCTCTCCCTGCAAAGATGGTGCCAGAATGTTCCAGAGGGTCATGTCACCAGCTTCTCCTGTGGAAACTGAAGCCATCTGGGTTTTCTGTCCAACTTCAGCAGGGGTCATTTAAAACATACATGGGCATGTATATTTGTATATATGTATGTATATGTGTGTGGGTGTGTGTTGTACACATGTGTACATGTACCTATATGCATATGTTTATGTACATATTTTATATGCACATATTTCATGTGTTATATATGTACATGTGTGTAAACTTTGATGAGATCATTGATTATATAGTTTTTGGGGTTTTTCTTGAGATGGAGTCTCACTCTGCCACCCAGGCTGGAGTGCAGTGGCGCAATCTCGGCTCATGGCAACTTTGACCTCCTGGGTCCATGAAGTTCTCCTGCCTCAGCCTCCCGAGTAGCTAGCTGAGATTACAGGCATGCGCCACCATGCCCCGCTCATTTTTTTTTTTTCTTGAGGCTGAGTCTCACTCTGTTGCTGGGCTGGAGTGCAATGGCACCATCTCAGCTCACTGCAGCCTCTGCCCCCCAGGTTCAAGCGATTCTCCTGCCTCCGCCTCCCAAGTAGCTGAGATTGCAGGTGCCTGCCACCACACCCATCTAATTCTTGTATTTTTAGTAGAGATCAGGTTTCACCATGCTGGCCAGGCTAATTTTTGTATTTTTAGTGGAGACAGGGTTTCACCATGTTGGCTAGGCTGGTCTTGCACTCCTGACCCCAAGTGATCCGCCCACCTCAGCTTCCCAAAGTACTGGGATTACAGGCATGAGCCACCATGCCTAGCCTATTATATAGTTAAAAAGAAAAAATCAAATGGTACAAAGGGCATGTAGAAATCAGGCAGGTCTTCCCCAGGTACTGCGTTCCTCCTCAGATGCACCTGCTGTTGATAATTTCTTCTGTTTTCTTCCAGAGGTAGTCTATGACTTGGGTGGCAGAAAGAGGTGCGGGGTGGTATATATCCCCCACCCCTTGTAAACCACTGGTAAATTTGCATTGAACAGACATATACGTTCTATTGCCAGTTTCTTTTACAACAGAGCTGCAATGGATAGATGCGTGCATCAGCACATACCAAATACACAGTGAATGTATTCGGGCTTCAGCCAGGCGTAGACACTTCGGACCTCCCTGTTCTGCTGTGCGTGCCTGTAGTCCCTGTTGCTCAGGAGGCTAAAGTGGGAAGATTGCTAGAACCGAGGACTTCAAGGCTGCAGTGAACTATAATCATGCCGCTGCACTCCACTCCAGCCTGGGTGACAGAGCTAGACGCTGTCTCAAAAAAAAAAGGGCCAAGTTCAAAGGGCATATTCATGTAAATAGTTCATGTCCCTCCTCCTCCTCTGAACTGTGAAGTTGGAAAGTCTGATTATTCCTCTCCTGTGGCCAGCTCAGTTATTTTATTATCAAGTTTTGTGGTCTGTCCCATCTGATAGGTAAATAGGATGAGAGATTCTTTTGAACATCACTCCTTGCTTCCTATACCTCTCTTAAGTGTTCTGGCTTGTGGGGTAGGGATTAAACATTAGACTTATTTCTCTGCCAGTCAGACTAAAGTTCAAGAAATATTTGGGGCTGGACACAGTGGTTCGCAACACCCAGCACTTAAGGTGGATGAGGCAGGAGTATTGCTTGAGCCCAGGAGTTTGAGACCAGCTCGGGTAACATGGCGAAACCCCATCTCTATATAAAAAATTTAAAAATTAGCCGGGTATGGTGGCGTGCGCAAATGGTCTCAGCTACTTGGGAGGTCCGCTAAGGTGGGAGGTCTGCTTGAGCCCAGGAGTTCAATGCTGCAGTGAGCTATGATTGCACCACTGCACTCTAGCCTGAGCAACAGAGCAAGACCCTGTTTTTCTGTTAAAATTTTTTATTTTTTTTTTAGTTCCTGCTCTGTGAAGCTTGTCCCTATAGGAGGGAACAGTGGTGGTGCTGAGATTTTGGCTCAAGGTACATTGACAAGAACAATTGCTAAAAGAACCATTTAGCTGTTGCTGATTTTTTTTTTCACTTGGGTCTATGAAAAGAAAAACGAGGGCATCATGAGAGATTGAGACGAGTCCGATGTTAAATCTGTCTGGGAAGCTGTTTCGAGCTCTCTCCAGTTGTCCAATTTCTCACCACTGGTGCCAGATGGAGGGTGTCGTCATACTGAAGTCAGACCTCTGCCCATGTGTCATCCAGTTTTTTTCTGTCTGTCTCTTCTATTTTGGCAGTGAGACATTAAGAGGGGATTATCAAGACGATCAGAATCATTCGCTTGTTTGGGTTTTACAAGACAGGGCTTTTAAAAATCCATTTGCATTTTTTATTTTAAGCATGAAATACCTCTTCATAAAAAGTATATCGGCTGGGTACAGTGGCTCACGCCTATAATCCCAACACTTTGGGGGGCCAAGGCGGGTGGATCATGAGCTCAGGAGATCAAGACCATCTGGGCCGTGGTGAAACCTCGTCTCTACTAAAATACAAAAAAAAAAAAAAAAAAAATTAGCTGGGCATGGTGGCATGTGCCTATAGTCCTAGCTACTCAGGAGGCTGAGGCAGGGGAATAGCTTGAACCTGGGAGACGGAGGTTGCAGTAAGCCAAGATCACACCACTGCACTCCAGCCTGGTGACAGAGCAAGACTCTGCCTCAAAATTAATAAATAAAAATGTGTGTGTGTGTGTGTGTGTGTGTGTGTGTGTGTGTATCTATCTATCTATCTATCTATCTATCTATCTATCTATCTATATAATG
>PVKV010011985.1:0-52500 GCA_004027835.1 Alouatta palliata
GATCCACCCGCCTCGGCCTCCCAAAGTGCTGGGATTACAGGCTTGAGCCACTGCGCCCGGCCGGTAACTTGTATTTTTATTAGAGATGGGGTTTCACCATGTTGACGAGGCTGGTCTCAAAATCCTGAACTCAGGTGATGTGTCCTCCTCAGCCTCCCAAAGTGTTGCGATTACAGGCATGAGCCACCATACCTGGCCAATTTTTCCTTAAATAAAAACACAATATTTAAAAAGTATTCATTAAACAGTCAGGAAACAATGGATGCTGGAGAGGATATAGAGAAATAGGAATGCTTTTACACTGTTGGTAGGAGTGTAAATTAGTTCAATCATTGTGGAAGACAGGGTGGTGATTCCACAAGGATCTAGAAATAGAAATACCATTTGACCCAGCAATCCCATTACTGGGAATATGCCCAAAGGATTATAAATAATTCTACTCTAAAGACACATGCACACATGTTTACTGCAGCACTGTTCACAATAGCAAAGACTTGGAACCAACCCAAATGCCCACCAATGACAGGTTGGATAAAGAAAATGTGGCACATACACACCATGGATACTATGCAGCCATAAAAAAAGGATGAGATCATGTCCTTGGCAGGGACATGAATAAACCTAGAAACCATCATTCTCAACAAACTGACACAATAGAAAACAAAACACTGCATATTCTCACTCATAAGTGGGAGTTGAACAATGATATCACAATGACACAGGGAGGGGAACATCACACACTGGGGCCTATTGGGAGGTAGAGACTAGGGGAGGGATAGCATTAGGAGAAATACCTACTGTAGATGACTGGTTGATGGGTATAGCAAGCCACCCTGGCACATGTATACTGATGTAACAAACGTGCATATTCTGCACATGTATCTCAGAACATAAAGTACAGGGAAAAAAAAAAAAAAAACTTTGAGGGAACTACTAAGGCCATTTTTGCTCTTTCATATTCTGCTGTATGATGACAAGTAACAGGCGTAATCCTGAAATCAGAGAGCAGCCCTCATCAAACACTAAATCAACTGGCACATTTATTTTGAACATCTAGATTCTAGAATTGTAAAAAATTTATTTTCTTTATGAATTAAAAAAATTGGAAATGACTTAGATATTTTATAAGTACATAAGATATAATTTAATATCTCCTTAGATTCTAAATTATATGATTATTCAGAATGTATTTCATTACATTTGCCTAATTAATGTTTTTCTAACAGCTTACCTAGATTACCTATGAAAACTGTGAGAATAATCATTGAAATTTGTTTTCCTGTTAACCACCTATAGACTGTGAATTTCAGGTGTTTACCTAAGTGAGGAACTTCAGGTTAAATAAATGTTTTTGTTTGTTTTTTGCTTTGTTTTGCTTTTTCTGCCAGTAACTCAGAATTTAGCTATTTTTATTAAATCCACAATATTAGATGCCTTATTTATCAAAAAAATATATAAACAAGGATAATTCTCTTTGGGGCTGAATTTTGACACCTTATAATATCTAGCAGAAATAAATATAAAACTACTTGACCAATATATCTGAAAATAATGTATGTTTCACATCTGAAGACATTTCTAATTTTATTTTACCAAAAATTATAAAATCAGCTTGTTTATTAAACATATACTTAAGTCATGTGAATATGAAAAAGCTATATACCCTTAAGTCTCTATTTTTCTGAAAAGTATTTAAGTGTTTTTTTCTTTCTTTAAGCCAAATAATTAGAGTTTTTTAACACATTCTTGGTACTTAGACATATACAAAGCACATAAATAAATAGATATTTTAGACACACAAGTAAAAGTAGATCTCATAGATTCATAAGTCCTCCCATTTTTCCTCCTATTTTAGACGCAATATCTTGATAACTTGTTTCATTACCCTGGGCTATTGTCAGCTAGAAAGCCTTAAATTTGCATACTAACTGAACAACTCTTAGTTGAAATTCAGACAGCTAAATTTACATCTCAAAGTACAAAGAGAAATTCTGGTATGTTAGAGGGAGATTAAAAATGAATGCCAAGTCAAACATAAAATTATAGAAATGTACCATAGGATTTTATGTAAAGACCAACTTCTTTCAGAATTGTAGCTTTTAATTTACTCTCTATTTTTAATTGGACCTCTAAGCTCTGGGCAGATCCCACACTGAATCCTGGATCTCCAAAAAGACATCTCATAGAACTAGGCCACACAGTGCACTGTGTTATAAAGACACTTCTGTAAGTATCTATATCAGGACCTTTATTAAACACCCAAGAGCAGCGCCTGTTGTAATAACTATTTTAGTCAAAAAATCAGGCAATGCAGTACAAAAACAAGCAGTTTAAATCTGAGACAAGCTTGTCTATTTATACCCTTGGGATTACAAAAGGAAAAATAGATTTTTCCCCAAAAAGGAGCCTGTTGTCTTCCGTTTTCTTTAAGGAATCCCAGGCTAATAGAAATGATTTTAGACCTCTCATGCAGCAAAGAATGGCAAGAGGAAGGAGAGACAAGATGGAGAAAATGGAGAGAACAGAATTCAGTCAACAGAGGAAAAAAAACTATTTAATTAAAAAACAAGATCCTCAAAGAGAAAATAAGCATAAAGACCTTTTTAAATAAACACACTCACACACACAGACAAACACATGCACCCACACATCTAGGATATCAGTTTACTTTTACCATTGCCTTTTAAGGGCTAGGCATGGTGGCTCATGCCTGTAATCTCAGCATTTTGAGAGGCCCAGGTGGGTGGATCACCTGAGGTCAGTAGTTCAAGATTGGACTGACCAACATGGCGAAACTCCGTCTCTATTAAAAATACAAAAATTAGCCATGTGTGGTGGTGGGCATCTGTAATCCCAACTACTTGGGAGGCTGAGGCAGGAGAAGTGCTTGAAACTGGGAGGTAGAGGTTGCAAGTCAGCCATGATCACACCATTTCACTTTAGCCTGGGCAACAGAAGAAGATTCTGTCTAAAAAATAAAATGAAATAAAATAAAATAAAAATAATTTTAAAAATATGAAAGGATATATAAATTTTATATCTCTTTTTAAATCTGTTATTAGTATATTTTAGCTGTAACAAACTGCTAATATTTTTAAATTAACACAAATGCCAAACCAGAAACAACTTGATTTAGGAACCAAACCAAGGCTGTCTTGGTGAAAAAAGGGCAGAGTCTCAGCCACTGAAATACAGCATGGGCCAAACTCTGTTGCTCTTTCAGTTTGGCTTGACTAGGAATAGGTGGGGTTGTAAAGTAAATAAAGCCCCTTTGGTCATCACAATCTTTTTTTCCATTTTTGCCCTTTCACTGGCCATTGTTTCCCATTTTTCTGTCTATTTTATTTTATTTTTTTCTGGCTGAGAGAATCTAGCCAATTCAGAGGCCTTGTTCCACATTATTTGGACCTTTATTTCAGATTTAATCAAGTCAGACAGAGTTGATCACACCTAATTGAAAAAAGACTGAAACAAAAAACAACAAAACAAATACACAAAAATACAATTAAGAAAAAAAAAAACTTACAATTTATATGATTACTCAGAGCTCTAATGATAAGGAGAAATTAATACAAGCTGGTTTTTAATCTTAAATTTTAGTCCTTAAAAACAATTTCCAGAAAAATCCTCAATTCAGCTACTTGTCTAGGAACTGTAGACAGCTCTCTACCATCTTATAAACAGGAAAAAATTCCAATTCACCTTCCATGTTGGAAGTTAGCTGAAACTCCAAAAAGAGTTTGCCTGTTCTCCATCATCATGGAAGTGGGAAAATTTTCCTTTCTTGTCGGAATCAAGTTAAACTTTAGAAAAGGTGTTGTACCGTAAAATAAATCTTAGTGCTCAAACAAATTTATGGAACCCAGGATTCTCTAGACAGGGCAGCTCCCAGGTCTCGGCAAATTTTCCTGTTGGTTTGATCAATAAAAATAGCCCAGGATGATACCAAAAAAAAAAAAAAATAGAAGATTTGTCAAAGGTCAGGATCACCTTCACCAGGGTCTCCTCTGTTGGTTGCCAATTTGTAAAACAAAAAGTATCTGAGACAGGTCTCAGTCAATTTAGAAGTTAATTTTGCCAAGGTTAAGCACATGCCCAGAGAGAGGTCTGTGCCTTTCTCCAAAGATGATTTTGAGGGTGTCAATATTTAAATGGAAGAAGTGAGTTGGAGGGGTTGGAGGGAAGGTATGGTCACATTACTGAATCCACACATTGCAAGAGAAAGGGAGAGAGTAGGGGAATGGTCAATTATATATTGTCTCACACTCAGTACATCGGCACTTTTTACAAGCTGAAGTGAACATAGAGTAGCTACTTGCAGAGACATTTATCATTTTATCTGTAGCTATCTGCTTAGTAACGAAAGGAAAGGAAGCTGCTTCCATGACTGCATTCAGCTTAACTTTTTCCTTTTGGCTTAGCGAATTGGTGTCTCAATTTTTCTTTTCTTTTCACAAATACAATAATCTTTTTATAATGTTTTTGTTTTAAACATTGATTCTTTTAGTTTTGTTTTTCAGAGTTAAGAAAACTTTTTCTTTTAAGCTATTTATAACTTTTAACAATTGAGTAAAATACATTCTTGTGAGCAATTTTCAAGCATATTTATTTCTCTGTATCTGATTTCTACAAAATTTGGCAATTATTTGTGAGTATTCTTAACTCAAAGCATTACAGTTATTTGAATAAGTTTAATAGGAATCTTTTTATTTTGTAACATAAAAAGAATGAGATACTGGTCATTTTACCAAGGCTTTGACTAGAATGGCATACTTTCAGATAAAAGCCAACTGCATGATGACTTGAGGCTGAAATATAGAGCTGGTAAAAGCTCCTTAGTAAACTGTATTTATATCTCGTTTTTATAGGATTTTTGGTCAGTGGTACGTAAAGAATGCCAATTTCTGACAAGCCTAGGAACCACAAATTGTCTTACAATGTCAAGAAGAAAAGAATTCACCAAATTCATACCAATAGCTGCAGTCACAGATAAATCTTTGTTTGGGCTTACCTCTTTTAAAAGGTCCATTTTGAGATTCCTTATTTAAAAAAAAAAAAAAAAAAAAAAAGAAAAAAAATCATGTTCCAGCAAAACCAGTTTTTTAAAGGATATGTCTAAAAATTGTTTTTCTGCACTTTATGCAAATAATCAGTCCACATGTAAAGGACTAGACTTTATTTGCCAAATAAATTGGTATTAGTATAATTTTCTGTTTAGTCTAATGGAAGCATCAGAGACAAAAACATTATATATCTAAAGAAATTATGATATACCTGTTATTAGAATCTACCTTGTCCATTGTTATCTGTTTTTTTATTATTTTCTTGGACTGAATCCTGAATTTGAAATGTATCCTGAATATTTTTCCAGCTACAAATCTCCAAACTAACATCTTAATTTTTATCTCCCATTTTTCTGACTTGACATCACTAGAAATTAAAACTGTGCTATTCTTAAAGTCCTGCTAGACAATTTAAACTTTGGGAAATGATACAGCAACTTATGTATATAGACAATCTTTGTGCCTGCCTGCTAATGTATAAAGTTCTCAGAAAGTTCACCTGAATGCCTGGTTTGAACATGAATCCAGAGGAATCTGTCAGATTGCCACTACAATTTGAAGATGACTCAGAGATTCTAGAAAAGCTAGTCTATATACTAACTACTCCAGATGTTAACCTTTGTTGTTGCTTTGTTCTATTTTTTTTTGTTGTTGTTGTTGTTCCTTTAGAAATGCCTCATACTAGGGATTTGATTCCTCACATCATATATAGAGGCCTAGCCCATCTGCAATGCCAAGTCCTGGAATGAGATGTTGTTTTTTAAATGAACTAATTTATTCTCAGTTCTAAGAGATGACTAAAGAAGATACAGGACAATATGCTTAAATTTGCTCTTTTTTCTATCTTAATTTGTCTTTCTAAATCTTTATCACTAGCAACCTCTAATTCAAATTTCTCTAAAGCTAACAGCTTGGGTTTTAATATGTGAAATTTGTTTTAAGTTTTGGAGTGGGAATGAGGAAATTAAAATATTTTACTCTGAAATATATTTCTTTGACATATTTTGAAGTGGCTGACACTTGGCCATCTTGACAAAATGGCCTTGCAAAACTCTCTTAAGTGGAAAAAAAATTGCCTCTATAGAGAATCTCCAATAATGCAGAAATGCCCTCTTCCCCTTTTTATTCCTTTCCCTAGATCCAGGAAAGATTGAGAGTTTGATACCATTTAAAGTCTGAAAAGAAACATTATCATCTATTCTCTCTACGGGAGACTTCACACTCACATAACAAGTCCACCTGGCTTGCCCAGTTTCTTCCTTTCTCTTTCTATTAACTTGTCTTGCTGCTGAACTTGATTTACCTGTTTCTGGCTGTGTTCTGATTCTGCATACTTTAATGGCCTCAGGATGATATATAAATTTCTGTAAGTTACTCAGAAGTTGAGTCTTAATTCTGAAGACTCCTGTGTATATATTTTAAATAAATTTGTATGACTTTTCTCCTTATAATCAATCTGCCTTATGTCAATAATTTTTAGGAAACCTATATGGGGCCAAGAGCCTATGGCCACCAAAAATCAACATCACCTTGTTCTTGCTTTTGAGCCTATTCTCAAGCTTTAGTAAATCTTGTTAAATGCAATTCTGTAACTGGGTCCCAGGACACAGTGGAGAGCAGAGAGCATAGAGGCATCCGGAAGAGGCTCCCAATTCACTGATCAGGAGAGGATGCACTGGGCTCCCTCCCTATCCAATTCTTTTCCCTATGTGTCAGAGGTTTCCACAAATGGGGAAGAGGCCCTGGTGGCACAGTGAGCTTGCCCATCAAGTAAATACTGAACCCAAAGAGTTTTGCAGAGAGCGATTTATTAGGCAGAGAGAGAAAGAGAAGTAGAGAGAGCTCCCATGCTGTTGTGGGAGGGGATTCCAGAGAGGGAAATCTGCACAGGTAAGTTGCAGTGGAGTTTTAACTTCGAAGTTATTCCTGCCCCATTCATGTTCTTGTCCAATGAGAGGAGTTCTTTCAAACTTCCTCTGGGGTGAGTGATCTTTGACTCTGACACTGGATTGGCTGTCTGGCCCAGAACCGAGACCCTCCCTCCCAGAGCTTTTTACTGGCTTTTTTTGAACAAAGGAGTACACCTGAAATTTTATCGAGGCAGGCAGGAAAGTTAGACAAAGAACTCTGGGTTCCTGGAGGGAGAAGTGGATGGAGGCATGGCACTGGGAAGTTCTTCTCTTTGAAACCATTCCCCTTGTGGACCTGGAAAGACAAGTTTTTTTCCTTTAACATAGTCCCTCAACTCTATTCCAGTATATCTCGGTAGAACCTGAGAGTTTATATTTCTAACCAGCTCTCAGGTGATTCTGATGCAGCTCATTCAAGGCCTAGTTTTGGAGTTGCAAGTGTAGAAGACTTGAAAAGCTGAATCTGGAGTTTTGATGATTAACAAAAATACATTTAAGGCATGGCATATAATAAACATATTTTATCAAAACATTTTATTTTAAACCGAAAAAGGGTATAAATACAATATTTCAATTAAATTTCACTATTGTTTCTGAGCATATCGTTTAAAATGTTTTAAATCAAAGTAATAAGAGCCATTTACGACAAACCCACAGCCAATATAATACTGAATGTGAAAAAGTTGGAAGCATTACCCTTGAAAACCAGCATAAGACAAGGATGCCATCTCATCATTCTTATTCAACATAGTATTGGAAGTCCTGTCCAGGACAATCAGGCAAGTGAAATAAAAAAAAAAAAGGATATTTGAATAGGAAGAGAGGAAATCAAACTGTCTCTGTTTGCAGATGGGATAATCCTTTATATAGAAAACATCATAGTCTCAGCCCTAAAGTTTCTTAAGCTGATAAAAAACTTCAGCAAGCTCTTAGGATAAAAGAGCAATATGTAAAAATCACAAGCATTCTTATACACCAACAACAGACAAGCAGAGAGCCAAATTATGAATGAACTCTCATTCACAATTGCCACAAAGAGAATAACCTATCTAGAAATACAGCTAACAAGAAAAGTGAAGAACTTCTTCAAGGGGAACTACAAACTACTGCTCAAGGAAATCAGAGAGGACACAAACAAATGGAAAAACATTTCACACTCATAGATAGGAAGAATCAATATTGTGAAAACGGCCATACTCCCCAAAGTAATTTATAGATTCAATGCCATTCCCATTAATCTACCATTGACATTCTTCACAGCATTAGAAATAAACATTTTTTAATTCATATGGAACCAAGAAGAGTTGTATAGTCAAGACAATAATAAGCAAAAAGAACAAAGCTAGAGGCATCATACTACCTGACATCAAACAATAATACAAGGCTACAGTAAACAAAACTGCATGGTACTGGTACAAAAACAGACACATTGAACAATAGAACAGAATAGAGATCTCAGAAATAATACCATACATCTACAACTATGTGATCTTTGAAAATTTGACAAAAACAAGCAATGGGAAAAGGATTCCCTATTTAATAAATGGTGCTGGGAAAACTGGCTAGGTATATGCAGAAAACTGAAACTGGACCCCTTCCTTACACCTTATACAAAAATTAACTCAGGATGGATTAAAGATTTAAATATAAAACCCCAAACTATAAGAACCCTAGAAGAAAATCTAGGCAATACCATTCAAGACATAGGCATGGGCAAAGATTTAATAATAATAATGTCAAAAGAGATTGCAACAAAAGCAAAAATGGACATATGGAAAACTAAAGAGCTTCTGTAGAGCAAAAGAAGCTATTTATTTTGAAGGAAAGTGAAGAGACAACCTACAGAATGGGAGAAAATTTTTGCAATCTATCTATCTGACGAAAGTCTAATATCCAGAAACTACAGGGAACTTAAGTTCACAAGAGAAAAGAAAAAATAAACAAACATTAAAACCTATGCAAATAAATAAACAGACACTTCTTAAAAGAAGACATTTATGTAGCCAACAACATATGAAAAAAAGCTCAATATCACTGATCATTGGAGAAATGCAAATCAAAACCACAGTGAGATACCATCTCTCGCCAGTCAGAATGGTGATTATTAAAAAGTCAAGAAACATCAGACGCAGGTAAGGCTACGGAGAAACAGAAGCACTTTTACACTGTTGGTGAGAGTGTAAATTAGTTCAACCATTGTGGAAGACAACGTGATGATTCCTCAATGACCTAGAACCAGAAATACTCTTGGACCCAGCAGTCTCATTACTGGATATATACATAAAGGTATATAAATCATTTTTTTATAAAGATACATGATTGTTTATGTTTATTGCAGCACTATTCTTAATAGCAAAAACATGGAATCAACCCAAATCCCCATCAATGATAAACAGGATAAAGAAAATGGGGTACATATACACTGTGGAATACTCTGTAACCATAAAAAGGAATGAGATCAAGTCCTTTGCAGGGACATGGATAAAGCTGGAAACAATTATCCTCATCAAACTAACACAGGAACAAAAAAACAAACACCACATGCTTTCACTTATAAATGGGAGCTGAATAAAGAGAACATGTGGACACAGGGAGGGAACAACACACATTGGGCCTGTCACAGTAGGGTAGGAGGAGGGAGAGCATCAGAATAAATACCTAATGCATGCTGGGCATAATACTTAGGTAATTGGTTGATGGGTGATGCAAATCTTCATGATGTATGTTTACCTATATAATAAATCTGCACATCCTTCACATATATGCTGGAGCTTAAAATAAAATAAAATTTAATTTAAAAAGAAAAGTTTAAAATGTTTTTATGTGAATGTGTATAAGTTATATGTACTAGTTATTTTCTAAGTCCAATAGATATTTTTGGTATTTTTCTCAGATAGTGGAATGTGAATAAGTATAATGAACATGTTGAAAATTTCTGTAAAATTCTTGTTGTGCCTAATTTTTGGTCTCAAGAAATTTGAAAGAACTATAAAGTCATCAGCTAACAGAACATAAAAATAATTTTATTGACTTTTTTTGTGATCTATGTTCATAATATAAATGAAGTTTGAAGAATTGAGTAATTTGAAAAAGGACTCTAGAATAGTGTTTCTACAGAAACAGAAACAACATTAGATATGATATATCACATGACATACATATGTCATGACATAATATGATATCATAATACAAACTCCATATATATATGTGTGTATATATATGTGTGTATATATATATGTGTGTGTGTGAGATTGATTTAAGGAATTGACTCACATGATTACAGAGGCTAGCAAATCCAAAATTTGCAGTTTAAGTCCAGAAGTCACCAAGCTGGAGGTCTGGGAAACAACCAATATTGCAGCTCAAGTCTGAAGCCTCTCTACTGAGAGGCTTCTTTTTGCTCAGAGGAAGTCAGTCATTTTGTTCTCTTCAGGCTGTCAAATGATTAGACAAGGTTCACCCACATTATGGAGAGCAATCTGCTTTATTCAAAGTCCATCAATTTAAATGCCCACGTCATCCAAACACACCCTCACGGAAATATCCAGAATAATGCCTGATCACATATCTGTTCACCATGGCTCAGCAACATTAACACATAAAATTAAACATCATCACAGATTCTCAGTCTGTGCTTCTGCACAACAAAAGAAGCTATTTCTTTCGAAGAAGAGTGAAGCGACAACCTACAGAATGGGAGGAATTTTCCACAATCTATCCATCTGACAAAAGTCTAATATCCAGAAACTGTAAGGTACTTAAACAAGTTCACAAAGGAAAAGAAAAAAAATTTAAAAAGCAGACACTTCTTAAAAGAAGACATTTATGTACCTAACAAACATAAAAAAAAAAAAACCTCAATATCACTGATCATTGAGAAATGCAAATCAAAACTACAATGAGATACCATCTCTCACCAGTCAGAATGGCGATTATCGAAAAGTCAAGAAGCAACAGATGTAGGTGAAGCTATGGAGAAACAGAAGCACTTTTACACTATTGGTGGGAGTGAAAATTAGTTCAACCATCGTGGAAGATGGCGTGATGATTCCTCAAAGACCTAGAACTTGCAGACTAGATTTTATTCTGAAGACTTATTTTAACAATAAGGTATATTCAATCATGGAACTACCTCTGTCATTAAGAGAAAAATGGATACATTTTCAGCAAAATTTTACTTTTTATGTTTAGTACTTATCAAATGTATAAACACACATACATATATATATATATATGTATATACACAAATTATTTTAATTAATCATTGACTAATGCAAAATAAAATAATTCCTCACTTCAAAGTATAAGATTTGTTTTCCACAGGACATACAATGACTTTAATTTTAATAAAAGACAATAAAATAGGCTGCTGGTGGCTTGGTTTAGACTACTTTTTGAAAGATTCTCCCCCCAGACCTGAAAGCTTAGGGGAATGAATAACTCCTCTATTCTCAGACCTAGTCCCAAGGTGCAAAGCCACTTGTGCCAGCAGCAAGAATTAGCAAGATAGCAGAAGCCAGGAGAGAGCTTGTCAGAAGACACATACCCACTGAAGACCAAGAGAGAGGTCATCTGAGTATCACGTAGCAGTTACGTAAGACTGGGACACTTACTGTTTACAAGAGACCATGAAACCCCTGCCCCACCCTCACTTGGGGCTGATGCCATTTTAGGCCTCAGCCCATCTGCACCCAGACACTCATTAAAACAGTGTGTTCCTCTACACCACCTTGTGTTGTTTTTTGGTGCATTCTCAGGGTTTGAACCAATAATAGAGCCTTGCATCTGGTGCCAAAACCTGGGAGGGGCTCCAGTCCACATCCCCATGGACCTACTCCTCCACCCAGAGAGCAGGCCGTAGCAGGAGACAAATGAAGCTGCTCAGCCTCCAGTTGACTCTCTGCAAGCACATAGGTCACTGATCTCAACGGGGAGCCGAGTTAACAGAGAAAAATCTGCATTGCCTCTCTTGGTTTCTCTGGTCCAAAAATCCAGCATTGGTCCAAGAAGGCTCAGGCATGTGCCAGGCACTCACTAACCATCTGGTCTTAGGGGGATGCCTCTAAGTCATTTGATCCCATTCTGGGAACGAAATGGGCAGTGGTGATGATTGCTCCTTTTATAGACTCCCTCTGGCCATCCAGTATGGTCTCCTTTACCCCGTTCTCCTGAGCCTACCTTCTGTTATGGGAAATTTCCAGTCTTCCACTCCAAAAGACAACCCTCTATGCTTCCCCAGCAACTACCAAATTTTCATCCAGGCCAAGGATAACCCTGATGATGGCAGGTAGGCCAGTATGTTTTTTAATCGATGCTATGGAAACCTACTGTGCTTTACTTAATTTTTCAGGATCCATCCAGTCCTCCTAAGTCTCTGTTGTGGGAAGTGACGGACAAGTCTCCAAACCTCGAGCCACCCCTCCACTCTTTTGCTCCCTGCATATCTTTTGCTTCACTCACTCTTTCTTATTCCTGCCCTCATGCCCAACTCTGCTCCTAGGCAAAGATATTCTTTCAAACTCCATACTACTCTCCACTTCTACATTCCCTATAGTACCCAATGCATCCACCCAGAACCCTCCAGTACTTCTAACTTTCTTCTACTCCTCCAACCTCCCACCCTAAAACATGGAACCTTTCCTTATCCCCTATTCATAGTTAACCCCGCTGTTTGGGATACTTCCACACCCTTAGTTGCAAAACACCACACCCCATCTGCATTACCCTTAAAAACTCCACCCAGTTCCTGTCACAGAAGCAGCATCCGGTCACCCAAGTGGCTCTCGTACGCTTAAAGCCTATCATTTCTCACCTCCTTGGCAGTCACATACTCTGCCCAACAAACAGTCCCAGACCTCAGGTTCATTAACCAAGCTGTACTTCCAGTATGTACAGTAGTTCCTAACCCATATACTTTAATTTCTGCAATTAACTCCAGTACCATCCATTTTCCTGTCCTTGACCTAAAGGATGCTTTTTTCATCCTTTTCATCCCGATTTTCAAAACCTCTTTGCCTTTATGTGGGAAGACCTCGACACCCACCTTTCATACCAGCTCACCTCGTGCGTACTACCTCAAGGTTTCAGAGACAGCCCCTACCTTTTTGGACAGGCCCCAGCTCATGACCTCTGTACCTTATCCCTAAAACCATCCACTCTCCTTCAGTATGTTGATGATCTGCTCCTGCGTAGTCCCTCTCAAAAAGACTGCAATGCCCATACTATCTCTCTTTTAAACTTCTTAGCAGAACAAGGGTATTTGATCTCCCCTAAAAAAGCACAAATATGCACCTTCTCATTCACCTACCTAAGCCTAGCCCTTACCCTGCAAACTCAAGGGTTCACAACTCACTGCATATCCTTCCTCCAGGCCCTCTCACCTCTGCAAACTAGTAAGAAATTGTCTCTTTCCTAGGTACTAGTGGGATACTTTAGGTTCTGGGTTCTATCCTTTGCTCTATTTGCCAAACCATCATACCAAGCTTCTGAAGTTCCTCTCCATGAGCCTTTAAACACTACACAGCCTATTACCCAACCTTTCTGTCTACTCCAAAAGGCTCTCACCTCAGCACCCATCCTCACTCTCCTAGATCTCACCAAACCTTTCTCCCTCTATACTGATGAATGGTATGGAGTTGCACTAGATGTTCCAACCCAGTCTAAAGGACCCACTCTCCAGGTCGTTGCCCTCCTCTCTAAACAGCTTGAAGCCCCAGTTCTTTGATGGCCTATCTTCCTCCAAGCATTGATGGCAGCTACTATCCTCACCCTTGAAAGCCTAAAACTATCTCTTCATGTCAAGCTAGCAGTTTATTCAACCCATAACATCAAAGACATGCTAGCTCACTGCAGTGTACTAAGTCTCATCTCTGCCCCATGGCTCCTCCAACTATATGCTTTATTCAGAGAAATTCCCCAAATCACCATGCTAACCAGCTCCTGTCTAAACCCAGTCACAGTCTTACTTGAAGCTATACCTCCCAAGACCCTGCACACTTCTGTGGAGACACTGTTCAAATCTTTCTTATACCCTTTCCAAACCTAACAGACCAACTCCTTCCAGATGCCTCTTTTACTTGGTTTGTAGATGGCAGCTCCTTCCTACATTGAATCAAGGATGCCAACATGCTGGCTATGCTTTAGTGTTGCTCCCCCTACACTACTGAAGCCAATTTGTTCCCCCTGGGCACCACCTCCCAAAAAGCTAAGCTCATCACTCTCTCTTGAGCTCTCACTCTAGCAGCCAGACAACCAATTAAAATATATTCAGATTCTCATTATGGGTTCCACATACTGCCCTCACACTTGACCATCTGGGAAGAATGGGGTTTCCTGACTGCAAAAAACACTCCTGTCACAAATGGCTCTCTCACTACCAAATTTCTTCAAGCTGCCAGACTCCCACAGAAACTTGCCATCATTCATTGCAGGGCCACCAAACCCCAGACAATTCTATATCTGCTGGAAATGCTCTAGCAGATTAGGTAGCCAAACAAGTAGCCCTACACCCTGTCCAAGGCCAGTTTGTCCCTGTCCTCATTCTCTCCTCTTTACTCCTTACAAGGAAAGCAGGACTTATAAGCCCAAAACCTTCAAAAGCAGGGACCATTGTATGTCAAAGAAGGGTGCTTCATTATTCCTCGTTCTCAAACAATCCCTATACTCCAAAGCCTCCAGAACTCTTTCCATGTTGGCTACAAACCTCTCTTGCAACTTATCCACCCTATTTTCATTTGTCCTCAACTTTCCAGCCATGTTCAAGAGATTACCCAGTTCTGCTCTATCTGCCACTCAGTGTCACCCCAGGGCTCCCTCTGGCCCCCGCCTTTTCCTATCCACCAAGCCCAAGGCCAGGAACCTGGGCAGGATTGGCAAATAGACTTCAATCACATGTCACCCAATAAATGGCTCCACTATTTTCTAGTCTTTGTCTGTACTTTCTCTGGGTGGGTAGAAACATTCCCAACAACTTCAGAAGATGCATATATCACCACATGCAAAATCTCATCATGCATATCATTCCCTGTTTTGGACTCCCAACATCCATTCAGTTTGGTAACGGGCCTGCGTTTTATCAGCCAAATTACCGGAAGTGTCTCTATATCCTTAGGAATAAAACAGGTTCTCTACACATCCTACGGGTCTCAATCTTCAGGCAAAGTTGAAAAAGTCATCTCTGTCCTTAAAGCCCAACTCACCAAGCTGGCTCTAGAAACCCACCAGTCATGGACAAAAAAAATCTCCCCTTTGCCGTCATGACACTCTGTGCAACACCAAAAGCACTCTCTTTTTATAGTCCCTTTGAAATAATACATGGTTGAACTTTTGTCTTAAGGCCTCCACCCTTACCAGTTGGGTAGGACTTAGTCCATTCAGATGGTTGAGGGTATTAGAATTTTATTTTTTGTTTACAAATTCTAGTCATTATTTTTGTAGGTGTCTTAGGGCTTTCCATGAAAATTGTCAGGTGGTCTATGAATAGTAAGTTTAACTTCATGTATTACAAAATGCTTTAAATATACTTTTCTTGACTTATTTCACGGTTTGGAATCACTAATATAATGTTTAATAGAAATGATAACGATAAATATCCTTTCTCTTTTCACCAACTATAGAGAATAAATATTTAGTCTTTCACACTAAATATAATATTGCCTTATGATTTTTTTGCAGATCCCCTTTATCAAGTTAAGGACATTTCTTTATACTTCCAAGTTGCAAGTGAAAGAGTTCATATCATCACTGGATGTGGGATTTTTTATCAATTATTTTGTAGCTTATAATACAAAATAATTATAGAGTTATTCTCCTTTATTTTGCTACTACCACAACTTATATTGATTAATTTTTGAAGGTTAAACCAGCTTTGCTTTATTTGTAATGTACTATTGTTACTGCCTGATGGGTTCACCTTGACTATCACCTAGACAGAACCTATTTATCATGACAGGGAATTGCAATGGAGAAAGAATAATTCATATACAACCAGCTGTGTGGGAGACTGGAGTTTTATTATTACTCAGGTGGGTCTCTTAGCATTCGGGGATCAGAGTTTTTAAAGATAATTTGGTGGGTAGGGGCTTGGGAAGTGGGGAGCATTGATTGGTCATGTTGGAGATGGAATCATAGGGAAGGAGTTGAAGTTAGATTTTGTTTTTTTTTTTTTTAATGTCTTCTGTTGCTGGGTGTGATGGCAGAACTGACTGGGCTAGATTACTGGTCTGGGTGGTGTCAGCTGATCCATCAAGTGTAGGGTCTGCAAAATATCTCAAGCAATGATCTTAGGTCTTACAATAGTGATGTTATCACCAGGAGCAATTTGGGAAGTTTCAGACTCTTGGAGCCACAGGCTACATGACCCCTAAATTGTAATTTCTAGTCTTGTAGCTAATTTGTTAGTCCTGCAAAGTCAGTCTGGACCCCAGACAAGAAGGGGATCTTTTCAGGGAAAGGGCTGTTATCAATTTTGTTTCAGAGTCAACCCATGAACTAAATTCCTTCCCAAAGTGAATTCAGCCTACGCCCAGGAATGAACAAGGACAGCTTAAGGATTAGAAGCAAGATAGAGTCGGTTAGGTCTGATCTCTTTCACTGTCATAATTTCCTGAGTTATAATTTTGCAAAGACAGTTTCACTATTATTTTACATATTAATGATTTAATTTTCCAATATTTTTAAAGATTTAAAAATTTATGTTTATGAAAGATACTGGACTTTATAATAGTTTTCTCTTTGTATGTGTTTTTATGATTTCAGTATCAGGGTAATGCTGGCCTCATAAAATGAGTTTGTGATGGGGTTCAGGAAATGCTACCACAAAATATAGCACCTTGACATTTGCAAAAACAGCAGAAACAGAAAGGTCTCTCTGACCTTCTCCCACTGTTCTCCCTCCCCCCAAAGTATGCCATAAAATAATTATCTGCCTTTCCTCTAATGTAGGTCATAAGACCATCCTTTCAGAGTGATGCTCCGTATACCTAGAGGAAAGGACAGAAAGACACAGAGACAGAGAAGAATCTGAACATACAGGCCTTGCTATGTTCCCCCACCTACCCTCCCTCCAGTTTATTACCACTAGATTATAACTGTTTTTTCTAACCATACTTCTACATACATACTCTTCATCAAACCTAAGCATAAAAATACACACTTTCCCCTGTTTATTTGGGTATTTATCTTTGAAGGCTCCCATGTCACTTAAAATTTATATTAATCTGTATGTGTTTCCCTTGTTAATCTGTCTTTTGTTTATAGTGGCCTCAGTCATAAAACTGGCCATGGGTGAAGAAAATATATCACTTCATTTCCTCCACATTTGGAAGTTCTCCTACATCTGTTATCTGGTATTATTTTCTAAAAGTTTGGTTTGGCCAGGCATGGTGGCTCGTGCCTGTAATCCTAGCACTTTGGGAGGCCGAGGCAGGTGGATCATCTGAGGTCAGGAGTTTGAGACCCGCCTGACCAATATGGTGAAATCTCATTTCTACTAAAAATACAAAAATTAGCTGGACATGTTGGCATGTGCCTATAGTCCCAGCTAGTTGGGAGGCTGAGACAGGAGAATTGCTTGAACCCAGGAGGTGGTGGTTGTAGTGAGCTGAGATAGAGCCACTGCACTCCAGCCTGGGTGACAAAACAAGACTCCATCTAACAAAAAAAAAAAAAAAAAAGCTCAGTTTATAGATCTTCATGTTTCATTTATTTTTATCCCACACATTTGCAAAATATTCAATCCAATATTGAATATTATTTGGAAAAGTGTGTAAAAATTTCTGAAGCTTTTTCAAAAGCTCCCTCTATTCTGGTTCTATGCTATATCTATTCCTACTGTTTCTATCTCCCTCAAATCTGATCTCTGTCTCCTTGACACCATGAGACTGTCATCTTCTGCTTGGGCATCCTCTCTTCGGAAGAGAGGAAAGAGGCTGGCTAGGGAAAAAATGAAAACACACCTCCAAATAGATCTTGTTTTGCAGATGTGACTTTAAACCTCCATAAATAATTTACGTAATTTTAAACCAGAAGAAACTTTTTAAAAAGACAATTACTACATTTCAGAGACAAAATGAAAGTGGAAGCAAACTGTACATTTTTATGTTTTACTCTTGTTTTTCTTAAATAAATGAAAACCTAATTTGAACACTTTTCTCCCTAGTTTCCCTGAATATAACCTAAAATTATTCCATAGAACTATTTAAAGATATTCCTCTTTTTTTTCTTGAGCTGCATAATATGACATTATATAGATGTTTTGTGGTATATTTAATTCCCTATTGGTTTTTTTTTCTACTTATTTGTACTTACAAATTATACATTTTTCTTTTAGGATTGTTTTCAGTATGTCTTTGGAATAGATTCTTAGCAATGTGATTGCTGAATTAAAAAAATACATGTATATGTAGATTTACTAGCTATGGTCAAACTTTCCCCCTGATTCAAGTATTTTACACTCCAGCAATTTGTAAAACAACTTGTTTTCTCACAGACTCAATAGCTAAATATGCAGTCAAATGTTTGGATTTGCCTGTCTGTAAAATGGAAAATGCTTTCCTCAGTATAGATTAAATTTGCATTTCTGTAAGTGAAGCTGAATTTCCTTTTACATGGTAAAGAAAATTTGCATTTTTTTTTCCTATGGACCCTCTTCACATTCTTTACCTGTTTTCCCATCATGTTTTAGGCTTTTCATTCCCTATTTTTATAAGATCTTTATATATTAAGAACATTTATGGTTAGTCTTCACTGTGAATTGCAAATAAAATTTGCTTATTGGTGGTGCCCTTAGCTATCAGGAAGTTTTTTAGGTTAGAGTTGAATTTATCCGTCTTTCTGTTGTTAGGTCTGGATTTTAAATCATTAGTAGAAAAAATTTACCTCATTCCCAAGTTTTAATTTCATCCATGTTTTATGACTTGAATATTTTGGATTTTTAGATATAAATTTTTGATCCATTTGAAATAACTTTTGTGTATATTGTGAGGAAAGGGTCTAATTAAATATTTTTTCTTTTAAGCTTATTTGTGTTGAGTTCATTTTATTAAGAATTTTAATAAGTTATTTTTTCCTACAAACTAAAGAGGCTACTTTCATTGCGTATTACATTTCCACATATGACTTGGTTTGTATAATATTTTATTTGTACTGTTGGTCCTGTTGTTTATTTATGAACCAATACTTTATAATTTGTTTAGATATCTGATAACAATTTTCCCATTCATTGCTGTTCCTTTTTATGCTTTTTGATTCTTGCTTGCTTAAGCTTCAAACTGATGGTTTATAATGAACTTAGTCTAACTCAGGCAAAACAATCAGACAAATAAATTAAAGCAAAAACTTAATGGTATTGTAATTAGTTTTGGATTAAATATACTTGGGAAAAATTGATACCTTTATGATATTGAATTTTCTTATTCAAAGATGCTATATGCATTCTCAGTTGTTTAAGCTACTTTTCTGTCCTTTGGAAGTGTTTTACCATAGTCTTAGTAAGATTTTGGATGTTTTCCATTAAGCTTATGGTTAGGCCATCAGATTTGTTTTACAATACTTTCCAGATACTGTTGCTGTCAGTGATTTGGCCCCACCTCCATGTATTTTGAGACTCATGGAGTTACTTTGTCACTTTGTTTTATAACTTAATTGGCTGTGATAATTTTTGTTGTTTTGTTCATTTTTATGCTATATTTTGTGGGATGATTTAGAGATATTAAAAAATTGCTGTCAGTGTAACTTTGCTGGACATGCTCAAAAATTTGGAATCTACATATTTTCTAATATAAAATTTCTGTCACTAAATATGCAAAAAATATTTCAAAGATTAGGAGATAATTATCCCAAAGACACCCATCCAATAGCAGAAACAGTATAATGTATAAAATCCTGCTATTTATTGCTTATTAATTAAGACAGACAAAGAAAATAGAACCTGCAAGAAGCAGGATAATTGATTTGGAACCAAACATTTCAGTTTGCTTTGTCCAGCTGTCCCTCTCAATATGTGATCTTTGGCCCTACTTTTATTCCCTACCTCAAAGAAAGCAAATATTTTGGTTCGTAGAAAAAATTTCCATTTAATCCATAATTATCATATGCAGAAGAGATTTTGTCAATTATTTTACAACATGGGGCTCAGTGAAATTTAATCATATTATGTAAATTCAGGGGCAAGGAATTACTGAACAAACATACAGATTGTTAACATACAACTGCCTTCAAGGAGAAGGTAGGGAATGATTACTAGATGGAGCGGGAAACGTGGAGGCCATTCATGTACTTAACAACATGATACCTCTAGTTATGGTGGGTCTGAACAACTCTGGAAAAAAAGCTAATGCTTATTGGGCAATGCCACAATTTCCATAGAGTAGATATAAGAACAACTTCCCACACAGAGAGTCTGGAGTTGTCTCATGCAGAAATGAAATCCTTCTGCTAGTAAGATGGTCATTAAAAACAGTGGCTTACACAGGTTATTATACTTTCTCTCTTGTAAAGAAATTCAGAGGAAGTCAATCCATGGTGGTTCCTTTCTGCTTAGCCATTTTTAGTATATGATTTTTCTATCTGAGGTCACGTCACTGTCATCGGATGCTTACAGAAGACCCAAACATTATTTCTGGTGCCAAGGAAGTGGGAATAAGACAAATATTAAGGAAAATAAGCAACTTGCTAGCTAAATTAGGGCCCTTTTCAAAAAGTGTTCTCAGAAATACTATTTTCCATTTACATTTCATTCACTCCTAGTGGCAAGGAAAGCTGCAGACGTTTGTTGTTGTTGTTTTTTCCTAGCTGATACATTGCAACCTGAAATAGAGTTGTTAGGCTATTACTAAGGAAGATAAACACAATGGATATTGAGTATGCAGCCATCCTTCTCTGCCACAGGATTAGACTACAATTACCATCTGTCTGGTTGCCTCTCTTTCAGTCTGAATAAGAAAAAAAATTGTAATACTTGTAAGTTAAAATTTGAAGATAGCATTTTAATAGTTTTATTTTTATTTTTTGCACTTTTCCCCCCTAACTACAGGTGTCATTATTATTTAGCTGTCTCTAAAAATCCAGACAACACAAACATAACAAAAGCATTTGTTGTTTCAATGATTTGGCACTCATTCTGAAAAACAAAAAAGTACTATGCCATTCAATCCTTACATATATAAATCCTTTGTTTGTGTTCAACATGTTTAAGCATTCTACTGGTTTTTGTTTAAAAAAAAATCAGTACAGCAACCATGAAAAATTTAACACCCAGGCAGATCAAGATGAATGCGGCCATTCTTATTAAGTAGGACATTTGTTTGCTCTATAGAAATAAGATATATTACCAGGATAAAATGATATATATTATTTCTGCAACATACTGTAACCACACTCCATTAAGAATGATTACCACCACAATGCTGCATGGGCTGAACAGGTTCATATTTCTCCAAGACACAAGGGCAAGAAAGAGGCCAGCTGCCAGGACAGTATGACCCAGTCTACTGCTCTGCCTGACCTGTGTCAGGAGTAATCTCAGTCAAAGCTGTAACCATCACCATGTTAGCCAGGGCACTTCTAACACTGGTGACTTATTGTTACAACACTGGGTCTAAAAATAACCACCATCCATCAGTGTCAGTGCATGAAAAACTGAATTTCATCATAATTTAAGAGAATTGTGGACTACACTAATGACATAAAGTCAGTTTTGTTACTGTAATTTGTTATTTCTATTGCAGCAAGTTGGCTGCCTTCTGACTAACATTTTACCAATTTCTCTAGTCAGAGGGAAAATAATAATTTTCAGAAATTTACAAATGTCTGAATATGCATAAGACAGTATTTTAATACTCTGTTATTTTGAAATAATTTACACCCACAACTGCTCTCTTGGTTTTTTAATTCAACTAATGAGTGTATTCATAGATATATTCTTCTTTCATACAAGAAGAAGTTCAATAAATACCTAATTCTAATGTTTAGCCTAAAACCATATTGAAAGCATTGAATTATTTATGGATGAATATTATGTGCTAATGAACCTCACTTTTTAAAACTTTCAGTTTAGGTTCGGGGGTACACATTCATGTTTGTTATATAGATGAATTGTGTGTTAAGGGGGCTTGGTTTACATATTATTTTGCCACCCAGGTAGTAAGCATAGTACCTGGTAGGTAGTATTTGAATCCAATTTTAATCTTATAATAGCATAGAAGATTTCACAAATGAATCCTCAGCATGATCCAACTTAACAGTTGGATTCATAACAGTTATGGGGGAGAATTTGGAAGTTCAAAGGCGGACACAAATAGTGATTTGATTCACTAAACTGTATTTTTTGAACAGGCTATTTAGAGTAAATCTTTACTAACAATCAGACACTAATCAATCAGAAACTAATCAATCTTTTTTTTAAGAAATAAAAAAGAGAGAAAGAGAGAAAGTAGGAAAAAAGAGAATGAAAGAAAGGGAAAAAGAAGAAGAAAAAGAGGGAGAGAGAATGGGAATCTTGCTCTATTGCCCAGGCTAGAATGCAGTCTAAAAATGGGTATTGAAAAGCTCTTTTATACTAATAATTGTGTTATACAACGGAGACAGGAAGGAATAAGGGAGGAAAATAACAAACAAACAGCCAACCAATATTTCATTTAAACCTATGAAATGCTATGCAATTGCTGGGGAGTGATTTACTCCCAACCATGTGGTCACTTTTAGAATAGATGTGATGTGTTACTGAAGCAAATGTATGTTTTGTGGGTTTGGAGTAGAGAGTTCTGTAAATGTTTATTAAGTTTACTTGTTCGAGGTCTAAGTTCAAGTCCCGGGTATCCTTGTTATGCTTCTGTCTCATTGATCTGTCCAATACTGACAATGTAGTGTTAAAGTCTCCCACTATTATTGTGTGGGAGTCCAAGTCTCTTTGTAAGTCACCAAGAAGTTGGCCTATGTATCTGGGTGCTCCTATGTTGGGTGTGCATAGACTTAGGATCGTTAGCTCTTCCTGTTACATTGATCCCTCTACCATTATACAATGTCCTTCTTATCTCTTTTGGTTTCTATTACTTTAAAGTCTATTTTATCAGAGACGAGAATTGCAACTCCTGTTTTTTTTTGGCTCTCCATTTGGTTGTCAAATCTTTCTCCATCCCTTTGTTTTGAGTCTCTGTATATCCTTGCATGTGAGATGGGTCTGGATGCAGCTTACTGATGGGTTTTTTTGGAATGACTGATACTGGTTGTTTCTGTCTGTATATAGTGCTTTTTTCAGAAGCTCTTGTAAAGCAGGCCTGGTGGTGATGAAATCTCTGAGTACTTGCTTGTTCGTAAAAAATGTTATTTTTCCTTTGCTTATGAAACTTAGTTTGGCTGGATATGAAATTCTGAATTGAAAGTTCTTTTCTTTAAGGATGTTGAATATTGGCCCCCACTCTCTTCTGGCTTGTAGGGTTTCTGCTGAGAGATCTGCTGTGAATCTGATAGGCTTCCCCTTGTGGTTAACCTGACTTTTCTCTCTGGCTGCCCTTAGTATTTTCTCCTTCATTTCAACCCTGGTAAATTTAATGATTATGTGCCTTGGGGTTGCTCTTTTTGAGAAATATCTTTGTGATGTTCTCTGTATTACCTGGAGTTGAGTATTGTCCTGCCTTGCTAGGTTGGGAAAGTTTTCCTGGATAATATCCTGAAGAATATTTTCCAACTTGGATTCATTCTCTTTGTCACATTCAGGTATACCTATCAAATGTAAATTAGGTCTTTTTACATAGTCCCATATTTCTTGGAGACTTTGCTCATTCCTTCGGCGGACACTCCTCCCCCACAGAGCTGGACCTTCCTGGGTTCAGCTGTACTTGCTGAGAAACTCTCAATCCTCAGCAGTTCCAATTGCTGTTTTTTTTTTTGTGAGGTGGGGACCGGCCTTCCCCTGCAGTGACCCACCACACCGGCTGAAACAGCGGCGTTAAGATGCGTGGCGCTTTTCTGCCCGGGAATCTCCCAGTCTGGTTCCCCACCTTAGTCCGCTTTTCAATCAGCTCAATAGGAGACTCTGCCTTCCCGGAGTTCCAAACGCCAACTAAAAGGGCACTCAGTCCTGTGTACTCCGGGCTGAGAACCGCCGCTCTGGGGCGCCGGCCAAAACAGTCGCGCTGGCGACCCGTGGGGCTCGTCCGCCGGGAATCTCTTGGTCCGTGGGCAATAAAAATTCGTCTGAAAATGTGGCTTCTGCTCTCTGCGCTTTCAATGGGAGCTACAATCCTGAGCTGCTGCTAATCGGCCATCTTGGATCTCTCTCTGGTTAGTATTAATGATAGAATAGTATGGAAGATAAAAGGCAGGACAGTTGTAAATGATCGTAACATTCTAGGAAATTAAAAATAGTCTTATTAGTTCGTATTTTAATTTTGCACTGCCAGAATCCATGATGGCCACTAGGAAAGATCCTTATTCTGAAATTAATGGAATCATACCATCCGAGGGATGAAGAGAAAAGGTGGCTTCATGGGCTAGGATCATGGGGTTTTGAGTTCATGGTTGAAGTCAGGGACAGTTCTGGCTGAAATTCTGTCAGTACGTATTGGCTAGGTGATCTTGTATAAGCAACTTAATGTCACTACCTTAGGCTTCTTCGACTGTAAAATGGGGAAAATTATATTTACTTATCAGAGTTGTAGTAAGATTTAAATGAGACGAGTACTTTAAGTATAGCGCCTGGTATATAGTAAGTGTCCAATGAGTGCTAACTTCTATAAAACATATAATTGCTCGAAAGAGAATGGCATTTAGTGTCCTAATCTTTATGTAGGATTTTGATTCAATCTTCACTGATCCCTGTCCTCAGGCAAGAAATCTGAATTCCTTGTGCTGCTTCCCTCATATGCAAAGGGACTATGTTTCTCCTTTTTTCTTTTTAGCAAAGAAATATAAAGATTACTTACATCATACAATGGTCTTTTTATTTTCAGGGGAAAGGTGATACATAGATGTGTTTTGTTCCTTTCTTCAAATCTATTTTCATACTGCAGTTGAAAATGCTTCCAGTCTCTTTCTATTTTTTAATGCATGTTGCTGTTTAGTTAGCTTTTAAGGTGACGTGTGGATGTATCTCATAAAACCAATAATTTGTGTCACTTTATATAGCATTGCAAAAGTCCCTTCTTGCCAATTTTGTTTTGACATGTAACAATTGTTAGGGAGGATGGATGCATACCCAGATGCTTAAGCAGATTTTATTGATTATAAATAAAATAGCTTAAAAGTAAAACTTTAAAAATGTAATTACTGCTGCCATTTTTACACACAAAGAAGTAAGAGTAAAGAAATAAGTGGTGTTCTCTTGGGGACAGAAGGATGGCCTGGTTTCATCTTTGTTGTACTGGGACTCAGATGCAGCCTAGAAAGCCATCTCAGAAGTGTTACTGTAGAAAAGGCTGTTGCATCCCCAGAAGTGCACAAAAGATAGCACAAGAGCTTTGTATGTTTTCAGAGATCCCCTGACACTCAGCTGTTAATCTGAAATATCTATAAGGCACATCTTCTCAATAAACCTTGTTTTGCAAGAAATGTCTCTTTACACATTTCTTTTGAATCAACTAAATCTGACAGTGAGCCCTCATCCCACCATCTTGATGGCACTCTCAGTTATAATGGGGCTCCCTCACAAAGCTGTGGGGCTGAGGTCCTGTGATGGTGCATAGAACAAGGTATTCAGGTGAGACTCTTGGGCTTTTAGTTCAGATTAGTTTGCTAATTTGCTAATTGGTTGGCTAAATAGTTTCTCTCAACAGAAGCGTGCTAGAGTTTTGGTGGGACAGTTCTTGTGGTGTAGGAATGTTCTATACATTGCAGGGTGCTTTTAGCATCCACGACTCTGATTCATTGTGACAACTGAGAAAAAGCCTTTTCTACCTTTCCAAAGCTTCTTAGTTGAGTTCCATAATATACTTACTTTAATTCCCCCAGCTGATCCCTTGGACTGTCATGGTGCTGGGACTGTTGTTTCTCACCCAGGGCTGAGAAAGTAGTGGACGCAGGTGCTCTGAAGGGAGCCTCATGTGGCCACTTTGCTTGCCATGGGGATCTAACCTTTTTCCTGGCGCTCTTCAAGAGGAAACTTTTGGATACATTTATTTGTAGGTGTCTCAGACCAGTCCTTCCTCAAGCTTGGGGAAATCTCTTTCTCTTGCTGCTTGTGCCAGACCTGTCCCCACCTCCATCCCTTGGCTTCTTTTTGTCTCCATAGTACTGAGATTTTGGAAAACAATAGCCAGTAAAGGAAATGCTCTTAGGCCACTTCAGTGGTAGCTGGGCTACCCTGTGGTGAGGAAGCGTCCAAGACCTGGCTGTCTTCTTGGAAGGTAAGCTGAGGTATCAAAAGGCAAAATAGGGAATGTCAGTTACTAACTGTGATTTCAATCTTTTGGGTTATTCGATGGCAACAAAACTACAAAGCTCATTAATATCTTAGTAACTTATCTTGCACCCAAACATAGGTATTATTCATATTTCCTTCAAAAGTGAGTGATCTTGCCCTACCTCTATGGTCTGATTTCTTTACCTTGGGGAACCAGAGCTGTGTAACTTAGGCAGATCAGATACATGGCCCACATGTAAGACTGACACAAAGGCAGGGAATTATTGACAGGGCTCAGGGCTATACTTACTTTCTATTTGGATTTTTGAACAGAAAAACAGAACACAGGAAACTATTTGAGTCACTATTTTTCTCATCTCTCTTGTGGATGCTACTTTCTAGTTTAATAGGAAAGAAGTTAGATTGTTACATGCAATGGTTATCTCAGGGCATTAGGGTTTATTTTTCTTGCTGAACCCTTTGGAGTGGTAAGTGCTAATTTTTGTTTTTCTGGTCCTGTTGTCCTTTGAAATAATCAGAACTGTGGTATACAAATGGGTTCTCCTCTATTAAAGGAGGATGATAATAGTACCTACCATGTAGGTACTATCGAAGGGATTAGTAATGTCTGTAAAGTGCTTAGTACGCTGCCTGGCCCTCAGTGAGTGCTGTGTGAGGGAATAATGTTAATGAGTCCAGCCACTATGCTAAGTACTTTAAATCTTGGTGCTTTCTCATTTCATGGTCCTCTAAATGTTCCTGAAATAGATACTGTTATTCCCATTTCACAGATGAGGATTAGGAGGCTTAGAGAGTTTGTTACTTGCCTAAGGAAACACAGCCTGTAAGCTGATGAGCTGGAATTGGATGCAAGTTAGGAAGGGGAAGTATCCTCTCCCCAAATGGGCAGAGAGGGGTCTGGGCTCACCTAATTTTTAAAGCCTCGGTCAGTGTTATGCTGAATTTGTCCCTTACATGTCTGCACACTACTTTTAATTGAAAGTAGAAAAATGAAATAGAGATCTAATAAAAATTATCACAGTGTTAAGACAGAAAAAATGAATCTTAGTCTAAATCTGTTGAGTACAGAGCCTACTACACCTGGAACATATTTTTTTGATCCTCTTCATAAACTGCTAAAACATATGCTGTAATTACAGGTATTTAATGAATCAAGCTACTGGGCACTTTTGTAATAGGTTGCATTTTATTTTCCTTAGGATAATGACCAGGCTTATAATAAGAAAATTTTGACTTCCTCATCTTAACTTAATTTTAATACAAGTCATTGAAAGCAACACAATTCAGAACATTCTCTCTCTATTTTCTTTTCTTTTCTTTCTTGAGACAGGGTCTCACTCTGTCACCCAGGCTGGAGTGCTGTGGTACAATCTCGGCTCACTGCAACCTCCACCACTCAGGTAAAGGCAATTTGGCTTGCTGCAACCTCCACCACCCAGGTTCAAGCAATTCTACTGCCTCAGCCTCCCAAGTAGCTGGGATTACAGGTGTGTCACCATGCCAGGCTCAGTTTTGCATTTTTAGTAGAGACGGGGTTTTACCATGTTGGCCGGGCTGGTCTTGAACTCCTGACTTAAAGTAATCCACTCACCTTGGCCTCCCAAAGTGCCTGGATTACAGGCATGAGCCACTGCTCCTGGGCAGAACATTTTAACATTTAAAATATTAGCAGATGTTCTTGTGAACTTAATGTTTTATATTTTCTTTCTTTTTTTTTTTTTAAATTGAGATGGAGTCTCGCTCTATCACCAGGCTGGAGTGCAGTGGAGTGATCTTGGCTCACTGCAACCTCTGCCTCCTGGGTTCAAGAGATTCTCCTGCCTCAGGCTCCCGAGTATCTGGGACTACAGGCACCCACACCAAGCCTGGTTAATTTTTTTGTATTTTTAGTAGAGATGGGGTTTCACCATGTTGGCCAGGATGGTCTCGATCTCCTGACCTTGTGATCTGCCCACCTCGGCCTCCCAAAGTGCTAGGATTACAGGCGTGAGCCACCACGTCCGGCCATGTTTTATTTCATATCATCATGCTCTGAAGTAAAATAAAAGCACAACCTCCTGTTATTTTGGATTTGGATAATTCTTAATAATTTAGATATTAGGGATCTTGTTTTTTTTTCTTTTCAGAAAGAGTCATCCATGGTTCATAGTATTCCTGTTTTACCCCTTAGGAATTAAAAAAATATGTTTGAGATTTCATTTATTGTGAGAAAATCTGCTGCTCTTCTATCTTTTCATTGGCAAGTCATTGTCAAAATTTGCTTGTTATTGTTTTAATATGTATCAAAATTACTCCTCTTCATAAGAAAGAGGTATTTATTTGTAAGCATTAAAATGACTAACATATAAAATATAAGACTATTTTACAAAGATTTCTTTGCCAAAGTAAGGCATTTAAAGAAAAGTTACAGAGGCCGGAAGGGGTGGCTCGTGTCTATAATCCTAGCATTTTGGGAAGCTGAGGCAGGTGGATCGCTTGAGCTCAGGAGTTTGAGACCAGCCTGGGCAATCTGAAAAAATCTTGTCTCTACAAGAATACAAAAATGAGCTGGGCATGGTGGCTCACAGCTGTAGTCCCAGCTACTTGGGAAGCTGAGGTGGGAGAATCAACTGAGCCCAGGAGGCATAGGTTGCAGTAAGTCATGATCACACCACTGTACTCCAGCCTGGGCGACCCTGTCTCAACAACAACAAAAAAGAAGAGTTACTGAACATATACATTACTGTTTTGTGTTCTAACTTCAAAGTCAGCAACAAACATTAATAACAGCTACAATTCTGATTTATTGGGTTCTTAACCTATGTTAGTTTATATCCTAAGCACTTATCTCTTTCAATGACAAAGCAATAAAGTGAATATTATTTCTATTTCACATATGAGGGAACTGAGGAACTAGAGAGATTATATGATTTTTCCCGGTTAAGAGAGTAGATAAATAGTGGCAAAGTAATTTCAATCAGTTTTTCTGTGATTATGCACTGCTCCTACCTGCTGCACTCTGATGTGGATAATGTGCTCTGATATAGAAATGCACAGGCTATTATGGACATAGAGAGGTGGACATGTAACCAAGTCTGGGAGTCATGAGTCTTAAAGTATATGGATTAGCTAAAGCTATAGAGGCGGGCAGAGGAAATGGGTGGGAGAAGAAATGAATTCCAGGTAGAGGGTTCAGAAAGTACACATCTAATTTTTGTTACTTGTTACTATGAGTATCAAGCGAGATTTGCATGACGCCAGAAAGGTGAGGTCCAAATTTTTGAGAATCTGTGTTAAGAAGCTTAGGCATTATCTTGTATGACAGAGAGATACTGACAGATTTCATGCATATCAATGACATTGTAATATTTGTGTTTTAGGTAAATTATTCTTGAATGGGTGAGGTTTTAGGAGAGACAAAATTGGAGGCAGGGAAGCCAGTTTTAGTCTTCTATGTGAAAGATGATTAAGACTTTGGATTAGGACAGTGGTAGTAAGGGATCTATTTGAGATGTAAGTTTGAAAAATAAATTTGCAGGACCTAATCATGCATAGCTTTCAGTGATGAAGCAGAGAGGGGGGTAAACAAAAAGTGCCAGGCTTAAGCCTCTATAACTGGATGGATCATAGAGTCACCAATTAAGACAGTGAAATACAGGAAGAGGATGAGGCAGATATAGTGAGTTTGCTTTGGGGCACATTGTGTTTGGTGGAGTCAAATGGTGACAGTCATCAGAAATTGACTCTATGAGTTTGACTTTGTAGGCAGAAATTTATGGTGGGAACACTTGAGAAATTATCATCTGTGGTAGGTGCTACTGTTATAGTGACTGAGTCATGGTGTATGTGGGAAGAGTAGATGGATTACTGGGGTACCTAGGTTCATTGAAGAATGGAGAACCTGCAGAAGACACAGAACAGGAATAATCAGATGTATGATGAGAGCCATGTAGTATCAGAGAAACAGACAATTTCAGAAAACTGTTAAACAGTGTGCAGTGCTGTGTAGAGGTTTTATGAGATAGCGTTGAAGAATGTCCACTAAGGGAATCCCTTTTTACATATTTTGAGTGATAAAGGGAGATAGTTAGGAGGTAGCTAGAGGTGGAGTTTTTTTTGGGGGGTTGAGGTGGTAGAATTTAGCAGGTTTCTAGGTTGTGGGAAAGGAGGCTATTGAGAGTAAGGTGCTGAAGATAGAAGAGTGAGTATGACCAACACATAGTTCCAAGTCTGGAACAAAGAGATAGGCAGAGGGTGGACCTTGCACGGGTCTACAGACCCATTTCTTTCCTGAAGGAAAGGAATGAAGATGGTTGTACTTTTAGATCATGTGTGGGTCATATGTGTTACAAACACAGTGATTACGCAGCTGGTTTCAGCCATCTGGAGGAAGAAGGAAGCAGTGACAACTCTTGAAAATAAATGCAGTGAGACACAAAGAGAGTAGTGGAAGATTATACCAGTTTTTGAATTGCTGGAATTAAAAACAACAACAAAAAAGCAACCAAAGAATTGTTCTAGGGATTGTGTCTTAGTTTGTAGTGACAAAAAATGCAGAGGTTATGCAGAAATAATCTGAGTAGTTGAAGACCTGAACTTTATTCTTTGACTTTGGTGGCTTTGTCTATAGTTGCTAAGACATAGGTAGGATAAGAATATTTCCTTTAGACCAGTGTTTTTCAAACTTGACTGCTCACAGGTGTTATTTGTCAAACTCTAAAAAAATAATGATGCTAAGGTCACTCTCAGAAATTCTGCATCATCAATAATTTTAAAATCTCCCCAGGTGATTTGACTATGTAGCCCTGGTTAAGAACCACTGCTGCAGACCAGTGGTTAGCAATTTTTTTCTTTTTTTTGGTAGAAGACCAGATATTAAATATTTTAGGCTTCATGATCTATACAGTCCCTGTTGCAACTACTTAACTCAGTGCAAAAGGAGCGCAGATAATAGGTAAATCAATATGCCCGTCTTCCAATAAAACTTTTCTTTGAAATTTTATTATGACTTATTTCATTGACAAATATAAATTATATAAATTTATGCTCTACAGCATGATGCTATGAAATATGTATACACTGTAGAATGGCCAAGTCAATTAACCTATGCATTACCTCACATGCAATATTAACTGTAGTCACCATGTTGTACAATAGATATCTTAATCTTATTCCTTCTAACTAAAATTTTGTATTTTTGACCAACATCTCCCCAGTGCCTCCTCTGCTTCTTTCACAAGCCCCTGATAACCACTATTCTATCCTCTGCTTTCTCTGAGTTTGACATTTTCACATTTATATGTAAGTGAGGTGATGCAGTTGTTTCTATTTTATTTTTTTATGCGTGGCTTATTTTAATTAACACACTGTCCTCCAGATTCATCCCTGCTATGGCACATAACAGGATTTTCTTCTTTTTATTTATTTTATTTATTTATTTTTGAGACAGAGTCTTGCTCTTGTTGCCCAGGCTGGAGTGCAATGGTATGATCTCAGCTCACTGCAACCTTGGCATCCTGGGTTCAAACGATTCTCCTGCCTCAGCCTCCTGAGTGGCTGGCATTACAGGCACCTGCCACCATGCTTGGCTAATTTTTGTATTGGGATTTTCTTCTTTTTAAGGCTGAATAATATTCTGTTGTTTATGCATACAATACATTTTCTTTATGGACATTTACGATGACTTCATACCTTGGCTATTTTGAATAATGCAAGAAAACTTTTATTTACTGACACAAATTTGAATTCTTTATAATTTTTAAATGTTATAAAATATTATTATTCTTTTAATTTTACTCCCAACAATTAGAAAATGCAAAACCCATTTTTATCTAGTAGGCCAAGTAGACATGGGGTGCAGTTTGCTCTGGATCCTTGCTGCTACTTAGTGTGGTCCTGAACTTGCAGGATAGGCATGACCTGGGAGCTAATTAGAAATTCAGTTTTGAGGCTGGGTACAGTGGCTCACACCTGTAATCCCAGCACTTTGGGAGGCCAAGGTGGGTGGATCGCCTGAGGTCGGGAGTTTGAGACTAACCTGACCAACATGGTGAAACACTGTCTCTACTAAAAATACAAATATTAGGTGGCTGGTGCCTGAAATCAGCTACTTGGGAGGCTGAGGCATGAGAATCGCTTGAACCCAGGAGGTGGAGGTTGCAGTGAGCCGAGATCCTGTCATTGCACTCCAGCCTGGGCAACAAGAGCAAAACTCTGTCTCAAAAAAAAAAAAAAAGAAAAAGAAATTCAATTTTGAACTTCACCTCTGCTGTACTGAGTCAAAATCTACATTTTAACAAGATCAAAGTGTGCAGATTCAAGTTTGAGAATTACTTATCTGCATTCCCACTCAGCTCAGAAAATGTGGGAGCCTCATCATTTTTTTTCTGTTGTCTCAGAGACCTTTTAATGGAAGCATGAAAGCATTGAAGAAAAACTGTGGCAACAGGCTGTCATCCAGGTGTTCTGAGTTGCTTAACAATTTAGATAGTCTTGCTTTTGGTCCTAGAAATCCAAGTGGAAAGTTCTTCTTCTTCTAAAAAAAATGAAGAGTTTAATTTATATTCTAGCAACTGTAGACTGTTCTTTTTACAGAACAGGCTTACTAAGTTTCTTCCAGGGAGAACCAAACTTTTCCTTTAAGAGACACCTTGAATTTGTTCAACAGTCTCTCTACGGACTTTTTTGAGACTCCTGAGAACTAAAGCCAAGAGAATATAAGAGATAATTTTAGCTTTGCTTTCTGAGAGGATACCATAGAAAAATACTGAACATATAACAACTAGCTTGGACACTCACAGTGAAAATATTAGTGAAAGAAGTGCGCCTGTTTTTTGCATTTTTGAGGTTCAAAAAATGAATTATTTAGGAAAAAGATGATTTATTTTAGATAAATTGGAAGAAAGTGGAATTTGAAATGCCATAATACAACTCTGACATGGGGAAGTTTTTTTGAACCTTCGTTTTATCATCTATACAATGCAGATAATGTTTTTGGACCAGTTTTTTCCAGAAATATTGTGAATATTAAATGTATGATAATTTGCCCTGAAAAGTACTCATTGATGTTCAGAAGTAGAATAAGCCATGCTTCTGTGTGTTTATAAGAGCTAGAGTAAGACTGTGCATTTGTGGGCTGACAAAACAACCTTTAGGACTGTTTAAAGCAGTCTTCAGGTTGAACTAAAGTACTCATCGTGTAAGAAGGAAACAATTTCCTTGTAGCTTCAGTTATTACATTTTTGCCGATTTACTTCCCATTTGACTCTGGTAAGAGTAAGATTAATAATGGGACTGCAGCAAGAGTAAAATGTTAATTCCCCAGGATGTGGATAAAAACCACATGCATACAAATGTGTTTAACATTGATTTCCCATGTTATTTATTTTGGCTAATTTCCTTTAAATTCACATATATGTGTGGATTCAGGCACCTGTTGAAGAGAGCATTAAGCATTGACTTATTTTGTTTATTCATCTTTTTTTATTACCTCATTCTCCCTCTTTTGTAAAATACAAACTATCGTGTTTTTTTTTAAGCAGTAACTGGACAAAGAAAGACAAAAAAGATCATGGGCTCTTAAACTTTTATGCTATCTTTATATGACCATGAGGGAATGAACCCCTTCTAAATTCCTACGTTCCATTTCAACAAGTTTAATCTTGTAGAAAATTTAAAATGTGAATACTATAGTGGTCTTTAAAAATAATATATATTGGATAGACCTTACCACCAGAGGCATTAATGTCTTGTCACTTTTAAGAGTTGAAAACTCTGATGAAAAATTATTGAAATGGTTAAAAATGCATGCAGAGTGGTCCTTTCCAGCGATATCTCCCAGGACACTTCTGTGATGTGTACATTATGCTCCAGCCAACACAGACTATATCTCAAAGGAGCATGCATTTTTCTGTGGTTGGAGCTTTGCTTATAATATTCTCTACGTTCAGAAAGCCCTCTAGCCACCTTTTACTGACAAAATCTCATCCATCCTTCAAAGCTCAGATCTCAAGTCTCCTCATTCACATATTCTTCCTGATCCTGCCAACTGGATGTGATATTTATCTCCTTTGAGCTCTCAGAGCACTTTGTACTTACCTCTCTTATGGCACTTAGCTTATTTTGCCTTATGTTTTAGTTATTTGTGACCTTGATTTCTGGAGAGCAGGGACTTTATTCTTGAAACTCTTGAAAGTTAATGTTCCTATTTCCTCATGAAGATCATTGTCGAGGAGAGTAAAAACAGACTAGTTAGAAAAGGGACACTATATCAAGTCTAAGTTGCTTTTGTATTTTGGATAGTATTCATCAAAGTGGAATCTATTATGTTTAATAAGGGGATTGTACCTATGTTCGATTGTACCTATGTAATAATAAGTACCTATGTACCTATGTTTAATGAGGGGATTGTACCTATGGAATACAATATATTAAGTAGGTGAATGAAAATGTATATAGAGACTACAGAGAAATCCATAAGGTAATGAGGAGGAGAAAGAGCTTGCTGGTATTCTTGTGATCATGAATTTGAGATGACTCGCAAGCCGTTTTGGACAGTGTCAGGGATGCTGTTGATGGTCCATTCCATATCCCTTCCATCCACTCCAAGTTTTCCTTCAGATGTGGTAGATAGCCCTGTACTCACTGACACACTGACAGCTTCCCACCTCAAATATCTGTCTCTCTCGATTTCTGACTGAGATCTTGCTTTCATTTCACAGGTTCTTGCTTACCTCACACAGGGAGGTTCAAAAATGCCAGGGATTTTATATTTCATGGGCAACCTTCAATAAGTGAGGTATGGGGGTCAGTGGTTGAATATTCCACCTTCTCTGTTTCTTTTTCCTTTTTTTTTTTTTTGAGACAGGGTCTGGCCTTGTCTTCCAAGCTGGAGTGCAGTGGTACGATCTTGGCTCACTGCAACCTCTGCCTCTGAGGTTCAAGCAATTCTCTTGCCTCAGCCTCCTGAGTAGCTGGGATTACAGGTGCACACAACCATGACTAGCTAATTTTTGTATTTTTAGTAGAGACAGGGTTTCGCCATGTTAGCCAGGCTGGTCTTGAGCTCCTGACCTCTAGTGATCTGCCTGCCTAGGCCTCCTAAAGTGCTGGGATTATAGGTGTTAGCCACTGGTGCTGGCCTCACATTCTCTATTTCTTGATAAGACAATTCTGAGGTATGTCATATGTCATTCATCAGAAAGCCCCAGTGGGATTGAGTCTCAGTTGGCCAGAGCAGCAACCTGATCAGTAACACTTTATTGGCTTTTCTTTTTTTTCTAATTTTCTTGTTATATCTCCCTAAATTATGCTTCCTGGGATCATGTATCAAATAGGATCTTGTTTTGGATCAGCTCATCCTAGTACGTTCTAATTAAGTGTAGCTGAAGTCTTGGCAAAGAATAAATTAGTCCTGATATAAGGCCCGATCTTTTTATTAGTGACCTCATAATCACAACAGCTGTAGGTAAAAGAACCACAGAGTAATGAGAGTGAGAAAAATATAATTTATTTAGCACAATTTTGGAGAAGAATTTTTGGAGGGATCTGTGCAGTGAACAAAGGATGAAATTATAAGAACGATGACCTTGGGGAATAGATAAAAGTAATTACATTCAGCCTTCATGCGTGAAAATCTAATGTCTACTATATACTTCTTGTATCTCCTATTGACTTTGTCCATTATCATTATAAATAAAATAAATATGTAACTCCACTGCACACATCTGACATGTCTGTTGCTGTTCCACTGCCATTGCAATGTGGAAAGTGAATCTAGAAGGAGTATAGTAGATGAATATACATTATCACCCCCCTGCATTAGTGAAGAAGTTTACAAAGGACTGTTTTTGATTCATCAGTCAGGGAATTTTTTTAAAAAAACAAAATTTAACATGTGGCAGGAAGGTATTTATACTAATTTTTTATTAGAAAATAATTATTTTACCAATTGAAGGTAGATTTTGAGTTAACCCTAAGGGAAGAAAATCAAAGAAAAAAAGTCGGAAGGAAAGAAAAAGTCTAACCCGTGAGAGGATTTAAGGTATTAAAAATATATATATGAGGAAAAAATTTAGACTCTTAGTTGACAAATGACAAAAAACCTAACCCAAATCGGCTTCAGCCAAAAAAGATAATTTATTATTTTATGTATTTAGAAGGTCCAGGCATGGAACTACTCTCAAACCAGCTTGATTCTTGGTTCAGTGTCACTAGGATCATTTTTAGACCCAGCTTCTAATAGGGGATGGTGGTCACCAGGAGACTGAGAGTTTCCTCACTACAATAAAAGATAACACGAAAGAGAGTTCATACCAAAATTTAGAAATTGTTTCTCCTTGGATCTCATTAGCCTGATTTGGTTCGTGTATCCATCTCCAAACAAAGGACTGGATAATGAAATGAGCATATTAGCTTATTTTACTTTTTGCTTTCCAGTCTGTGTATCATTAATTTCTTTATCTTGCTTTATTGCATTGACTAGTACCCCCAGCACAATGCTGAACAGAAAGGGTAAGAGCACATCATTACTTTATTCCTGATATTAGAGAAAAATGGTTTAGTGTTTCACCATGATAACGTTAGTTGTAGGGTGTTTTTTAAAAATAGATTTTATCTGCTAGACTGGAAAATGTCTTCTATTTCCAGTTTGCTAAGTTTACTTTAAAAAAATCATAAACTGGGTTGAATTTTGTTAAATGCTTATATGGATTTTCTTCTTTATTCCTGTTAGTATGGTGAGTTTATTAGTCTATTTTGCATTGCTATAAAGGAATAAGTGACGTTAGGTATTTTATAAAGGAAAGAGGTTTATTTGGATTTTGGCTCTCCAAGCTGTACAAGAAGCATGGCAATAGCATCTGCTTCTGGCTGAAGGCAAAGGAGGAGCAGGCAGGTCACATGGCGAGAACATACAAGTACATGTATCTTTTTAATATAATGATTTCCTTTCCTTTTCTTTTAATGGCTTTGCTGGATTGAGTGATGGTTCTGTTTTCAGCTAAGAGGAGATATGCTCTTCATGAAGAGTCACTAACAGGACCAGAGTTAAAATCAAGACGTTTATCAGTGCCCACTTTAATGGGAAAGTCTTGGGAGCCAACTTTTGTCCTCATCTCAGCATCATTTATTAATGTGTTTTCTGTGACGAAGACTCCTGTGACAAGAGTAGTGCATAAACTGCTCTTCTAACTGGCATTTGGGGAGGATCTAACCACCTACCAGAATATTTCTATTGACTTTTTGTTGATGTGTTGGATTTCTATGCTTATGCATTTTGCTTACTTTTTACTTTACTTAACTGAGAACCCACCTTTCAGGGTCCTTGGATAGTCATATCTCACCTCAGGCCAATCCCCCGAGATAAAGAATATGACACCCTAAAGGAGTGATGGAGGTATAGGTGGGGAAAAGCTTTTTGTACCCTTACTTGAATGGTTTTGAACAGAGCCAAATGGAACTTTCCAATACATGTAATCATCAAGAAGGGATCCCAATTCAACCCTTGGAAGTTGCTAAAATGCTTTTGTTTTATAAACTTCTTTGGTCTTCATGTTACTCTTTAGCTGTAATTTATTCCTTTTTTTTGTCAATCGAATTATTCTTAACTTCTGAGATTAAGGAGGAATAACTGGTTTCTTTTTTTCTTGTGGAATAGCCCATATCTCATAAAGCCTCAGATATATTTATAAAAATTACAATGTCTGGTCTTAAGGAGGAAAATTTTCTGTCGTTACAAGCTGACTAAAAATTTCCCCTTGAGAAATAATTGTATGACAATATAAGTTACAGTTATACCTTGTGCAATTAACTGAGACTTTAAGAGGTCTGCTATGTACTAGGCCCAATAGAGCTAGACCTTGAAATGATTTAGAGAAGGACTCTGCCCTCTGTGTGCTCTACAACTCTGTTAAGTAGAAGTGTCAGACTCTGTGGACTGGACAAGGAAACATGGAAGTGGAATAGCATGTTAAGAGGCTACTAATTTATTTACTTAGGCAAGACACCGTTAGGGCCCAAACAGAGAACACTCTTATTAAACTGTGAGCATTCAGGAAAGGTAGGTTAAGGACTCTATTCTCTGGGGTTTGCACTTCCAATTTTGCAGTCTGGGAACTGACTATTCATTTAATCTGAAGAGTGATTAAGCCCTAGGGAAAATGCACTCACAATGACCAAATTCTGGTTTTAGCTAGAAACTAGTTTAATAATCTAAAATAGGAAATACCTCTTCCTAGAAAGGAAGTTTACATAAGACCAGAAATAACAAGAGGTATAAATCAAGACAAGGAAGCAACTTGGTGAATATTTAGTATTTGAACAAAGAAGGATCCCCAAGCAAAAGCCTTTTCTAATTATTTGGGTAGTCTTATTTAGACAGGCGTCCTCTCCTTAACTGTGATTCTGTTTCTTTCTCTCTGATAGCCTTTCAAAATGCTGGAAATTTTTCCCTTAATATTTTGGATTTCAACAACTTTTTTTTTGCACCAGACATGCCAGATTGTTTCATTAAAACACATTTATTAAACACTCATAACAATAACGGCTAATATTTATTGAGCATTTATGTTCCAGGTACTATTCTAAATGCCTTTACCCCTCATATGCACTCTTTAAAATGGATATTTTTATCCCCCTCACTTTTTTTTTTCAAATGAATGAGATACGTGGAAACTAGATATCTTACCAAAGGTTACACAATTAGAAAAGGTGGTTCTAGACCGTGTGCTATTAAGCATTCTGTATTTCTGTCCCCTTCTTTCTTTTGAGTTGCTGGGGACATCAAAGATGATTTGATATAATCTATTTTCATTGTAAGATGAGTGAATAGGGAAAGTTATCCAAACTCAGTTTACGGCTGACATAAAAATCAAGCTCTCTTGTCTTACTGTGCTATATGACATCCTATGGCCTGGAAAACAACTGCTTCAATTAGGAAAGCCAACTTACATTATAAGAAGAAAGTATTTTCTTTTTCTTTTCATAAATTTCTATGAAGAAAAATTTATCATGAGTTAGAAAAATAAATCCCCTTAACAGTATGCAGTACAAAGTCAATGAAATTTCCAGATATTTGTTTATTTGTACCTGTTTTTTTTTTGTTTTTTCTTAAAAACCCACTTTTAAAAATACATCTAAGTTTTCTCTTTTTGGCTTAAATGTGTTGGAATGGAAATCCGTGTATGCATTTTAATAAGAGTTATATCAAATGGTTCTGGAAATATAATCTCTTTCTCCTCTCTCAGCTTTTAGAAAGTCCCCTCTCATTCCTTCATCCTGATCTGGTAGGATTCATCCTCTTTAGGGTGAGAGGAAGTTCAGTCTCCAAAAAGCTTAAGTTTTTGGACTCTCCAGAGCAAGCACTGCCAACTTTCTGATTTATGTGTGGTTTTAGTGATGAGGACTACTGTCTTCTATGGATTTAGGTGAGAGCACAGGAGATTTTTTTACTGGAAATCTCATGTTGCACTTCACTTAATTTCCACTAGGTTAGAAGCAGCCCACGGCATGATTATGTGCATGGAGGCATTGTCTGGTCTCAATATCTGTGTTACTTATTACATTTCAAACTGTACCCTTATTCCTCATGTCCTTTGTTTATTCTTACATTGATTTTTCCATTTTCTTTGTTTTGCCTTTGGGGAGTAGATGACTGTAAACTATATATTAAACACTACTTTTCTTTTTGCTGTCATTTTCCATGATTTTATTAGATTTTGTACAAAAATGCAAGTGCTTTTGTTGCTTACCTGGCACAAAAATAAGGAAGTAGGTAAGCTTAGCAACATTAAAATCTGTCAATCGAGAGTTCCATGCAAGCTTTATTCACAGATACATAACATAAGACTTGTCATGCAGAATGAAAACTGAGTAGTATTTTATCCAAAACACACTTGACTAGGGTACAAATTCCTTTATCTCACTTTATTAAACATAGTGATAACACTTGCAGGGACACTGAATTTGCTAGAGGGACTGTAAGTCTAAAGGGGCAGGAGAGGAGCATTTGCAAAATGGGAATAAAAACTATTTTTTAAACTGTCAGTATGTTGGGCAAAAAGAGTTACAACAGACATAAAATAGGAGTGGCCGTTCTAAAATTGAGGAGAATGTTCACATAACCCAAACCTGTCAGTGTGGCTTGAACACAGAACAGAGTAATTAAAACTTTGACTTTCTGAGGCAGCCGTAGCTCTGCTTTTCATATGATTAGATGATTCACAACTTCCCTCTACTCAATTTCTTCATAGTAGAATGGAACTAATTTGATGCAGTTTGATGGCAAGCATGTTTTCATGTTTTCTTTGTCTATATGGCAAACAGGTTGAGTTTACAGTGCAAACATGCCCTTTTAATCTCTTTGAGGATTAGTTTTGGAAGCAGCATCTGCTCCTGGGATTCTTTTTGACTGGCTTTCTGGCTGATGCAATGTAATCCATCTAGATGAAATTGTGCATTACATTCTTGGGTACTTGTATTCTTTGGTGGATTTCCTTTTCCACCTTGTAGCCACATAGGAAAAGGAGATAAGGAAGGGATCAGGAAAAGGAACACACTGGTTACACTCAGGCACTGAATGCTAAGATGACTGGCACAGGTCACTTGGGAATGGAAGGAAATGGACGAGCACTGCTCTGTACAGGAAAAGGGCCTCTGCCAGGATCTCAGGAAACTCCACTGCTGGGTGACCTTGAGCAAGTTGCCCAATTTTGCTGGGTTTGAGTTTCCTCACCAGAGAGAGAAAAAATTAGAGCCAATCAAGTTTCTTACAGTTACAGTTGCACAATTCTAAGCAAAAGATGGAAGGTGATATTGGTCTTACTTCTTAGGCAAGGCTCCTGACATCTTGTAGTGTTAGTACCGAGACAATGACCTCTGTAGTCATTCTTTATCTGTCATTCTTGGTCTGAGGAAGACAAACTTTCAGAGAAGGCTCCACCTGAATTTTTTTTTTTTTTTTTTTTTTTTTTGAGATGGAGTCTTTCTGTCGTCCAGGCTGGAGTGCAGTGCCATGATCTCAGCTCACTGCAACCTCCACCTTCCTGGTTCAAGCCATTCTCCTGCTTCAGCCTCCTGAGCAGGTGGGATTACAGGCACGTGCCACCATGCCTGGCTGATTTTTGCATTTTTAGTAGAGACAGGGTTTCACCATGTTGCAGGCCGGTCTTGAACTTCTGACCTCAAGTGATCTGCCCACCTTGGCCTCCTGAAGTGCTGGGATTACAGGTGTGAGCCACTGTGCCCAGCCTCCACTTGAATTTGTTGCTATCTCTTTGCCCCCAGAGGAAATTTTGATCCATGTTTTGATAGCATAGCTTTTTGTAGAGAAAAATGCTTCTCAGGTTAACAGAGCCTGTTCAGTATGATTCCATTCTCTGACAGGTTCTTAATGTTTACAGAGAGAGGTGCCCTAGTAGTTTTGGGAATAGTGGTTTCTATTTCTAATTCCGGTATCTTTATAGAATTAGTTGGACTTTAGGTTAAAACACAGTACCAAAGCTCTCTGGTATACTGAACCAGGGAATGCTTTTCAATTTCTAGGCCTTTTTATTACCTGAAACCCGAACCTAAGTCTTATCACTATTCTGTAAGCTGCATGGCAAATCAAAGAGATGAGAGCCCCACCTGGAAGAGCCCCTTAACAGTAGAAGTGTTTAAATAGCCAAGCCTTCTCCTGAGCTGTTTTGGCAAGGCTAAGGTGTCAGTTTACTAATGGCTGAAGAAGTAAGAGACCCAATCACATATATACTGTGACCTTAGCCCTAGGAAATGCAGTGTTTTTTGCTTTTTTAAAGTGACATAAGATATGTATTATTGGATATGTTATATAAATATCAACCAGTTTCTCTATTTGTATAATGGGGATATAGTGTCTTTTCTTTTTCTTTACCATTAAGATAATACATTTCCTGCTTTAAAATTAGCATTTGAACATATGGTTTAATTATTACAAAGCACTTTTACTTTACTTCTTATAATATTTACTTAGTATAGAAAATATTTTACAAAATTAATGTTTTTAACAACGAGGAGCTAGGTGGGGTGAGTCATGGCTGTAATCTTGGCCCTTTGGGAGGCTGAGGTGGGTGGATTGCTTGAGCCAGGAGTTTGAGATCAGCCTGGCCAACATGGCAAAACTATGTCTCTATTAAGAATACAGGTCAAGTGATCGAGACCATCCTGGTCAACATGGTGAAACCCTGTCTCAACTAAAAATACAAAAAAATTAGCTGGGCATGGTGGCGCGTGCCTGTACTCCCAGCTACTTGGGAGGCTGAGGCAGGAGAATCGCTTGAACCTGGGAGGTGAAGGTTGCAGTGAGCTGAGATCGCTACACTGCACTCCAGCCTGGGTGACAAATCAAGATTCCATCTCAAAGAAACAAAAACAAAGGCAAAGGAAAAAACAACCAATAAGGAAGTGTTATTTTCAATTTATGAAATCCTATAATGCAGATTTTCATGGTGATGCCATTGGTGTAACCACACAGCACATTCTTCTTGCCTGCTGCCCAGATAAAGCCAATTTATCACATGGCAATTACAATAGAGTTTAACACTCATAGAGCTGGCTAAATGGGAGACAGGAGTTTTGTCATTCCTTAAATCAGCTTCCCTGAAAATTTGGAGTGTAGAATGTTTTAAAGGTAGTTCGGTAGGCAGGAGGCTAGGGAATGGGGGGATGCTGATTGGTTGGGTGGGGGATGAAATCATAGGGAGCTGAAGCTAACTACTAGCAAAGTCAGTTCTTGGCGGGGGACCACAGACCAGATGATGCAATGTACTGGTTTTGATGGTGCCAGCTGGTTCATCAGAATGCAGGGTCTGAGAAATACCTCCAATATCACTCTTAGGTTTGACAATGATAATTTTATATATAGGAGCGATTGAGAGGTTAGACATCTTGTGGCCTTTAGCTGTGTGACTTGTGAGTGATAATTTCTAATGTTGTAGCTGATTTGTTAGTTTTACAAAGGCAGTCTTGTCCCCAGGCAATGAGAGAGTTCATTTTGGGGAGGGACTGTTGTCATCTTTGTTTCAAAGTTAAATTACAAAGTAAATTCTCCTCAACTTTGGCCTATGCAGAGGAATGAACAAGGGCAACTTGGAGGTTAGAAGCAAGATGGAGACAATTAGGTCAGATTTATTTCACTTTCAGAGTTTTCTCACTGTCATAATTTTTTCAAAGGTGTTTTCATTAGGCAAGGAAAATGATGGATTTAGGTTAACTAGAGAGCTAACCTGGTTAGGGTTTGTTCAATTGTGAGTCAATTGTCTCCTTATTCAAAAAGTTGTAATTTAATCATAAGAATGTATCTCAAGGATAAGTATTCCAAAAATCTGTCCTAGACTTTTGATAAGTTTTTAGAAGAGTAAATAATATTGCAAAGTATACTCGTTTTTTAGGTGCTCATTCATATTCAATGACAGCTGAGAGAATTCTGAATTTTTACAATGATCATTTGGCATGGGACTAGAAACAAAGGATCCCTCAGCTATTTTTGCTGAGCTTTAAATTATACATATGGAGAGAAAACTGGGAAATATGATGATAGTCTAGGTTCTTGGTTTAAAACAAGTTTTGAAATAAAGTCTACCTACAAAAATAAAAACTTAAATGCATTTTTTTGTTGAAAAAGATAAAAAAAAAGAACAAAGAGCTTGAAGACCTTCTTTGAAGACTACAATGAAGAAAACAAAATATGAATGAATATAAGAATTCAAATGCAAAGACTTATACAAAAATGCTTGCAATTTACCTTATTGTCATCAGATATATTTTGTCGTTGACATCTCTTTGTTTATTCAAGACAAATTTTATCCTGATTTACTTTGCTCTAAGAATAGAAACATAATAAATGTAGCCGTGTGATATTTCAAAAGCTGGATGAAATGGCTTTTAATTTTAAGCATAATTCCAGATATTTTGATTTAATAAAACATTGAAAGTTAGCATTTATCAGGATATTATCTGAAATTAATGTAAACATTCAATTATTTCTATATCTTTAAAGTTGATGAAAATATAAAATATTATATATATTAAAATGGTGGCAAAAAAAGTATGTCATTATTTATGGTCTTCTTTAAGTCTTAAGAAGATGGAAATAGTAAGCTTCAGAATATAAGATTATGCCAAAAAAGAAAAAGAGTATTGTTCTGCTCAGTGTGTAAGTATTGAAGAAAGAACAACATTGACAATAACTTTGTTTTTGATCTTCTCTCATTCTATTTTGGCACTCCTCTGCAAAAAGATTTGGCAGATCTGAGCTTTTCTTAGGAATGAATTAAGAGTACCCCCGTCCCCCAATTTACGAATTGGCAACATAGACTATAAGAACGTTTTCATTTATATTTCCTCTAAATGAGAATATCTTAGCTTAAAACAGGACGTCTCTGAAATAAGAGCCATCCAATTCATTCCCTAGTGATGCTGAAATAGTTTCTGATTACCATAAACTCACTATCTTACCCCTGAGTTCAGATGTTTTCTTTAGTTCTGTTTTACCTATTTTCCTTGAAAGGATATTAATGACTTATTGATTTCGATGCCACCAAACTTCTCTGATGCCACCAAGCTTCTCCAAGTCATTCAGATTAAATGTACTTTTCTGTAGTCTTTTGATACTCATTATGTAAAAAAATTTCGAAGGCAAATTGAAGGTGATACCTTTCTTATTTAAAAGACAGTATTCCTAGAGCATTTCTTAAACTTGAAAGCAACGTTAATTACAGTTACCTCCTTTTGTTTAAATGACAGATGCTCTTGGTTAATGTATAATGCATATACTTGGATATTCTATTTATCATATATATTGGAGCTACTATTGAGAAAATATTCTTTGGTTACTTTTCTAGAGATACTCATCTATATTACTAGTAATTTAGGAAATCTAGTCATCATGATTTGAACAATTTTGTTCCCTAAACCATGTTAAAAACTGGCTTCTGCACACTGAAGGATTCATTTGATTACTTTTATCCCACCCTAGTATGCCTCCCGCTTCCTACTTACCTGGACGGTGATCCCATGGAACTCCTCAGGAAGTCTTAATTTTCCAAATCAACACCCAACTAAGAATATTTTTCAACCATTTTCTTTTTAAAAGTTTATCTGGGTTATAGTTTATTACCAAAGCAATTTTTTCCCGCAGTTTCATCATTGTGGAAGGAATCTCAAATTTATAGAATTTTTTAAAACTTTTTTTGTTTCTAATTACAACTTGAATTGAACCCTTGCTATTAAAATGACATGTATGAGCTTTTTCTAATTACAAAATGGAAATATTCTCATTGTTGGAAATTTGGAGAGTTCAGGAAAATACCAAAATGACAGGGAAACACAAAACCAACAAAAGCAAAATGAAGTCATTTGCCCAAAGATAAGTTTATATTTTGTGTAGGCCCTTCAAATAGTTATTCCATTAACTTATAACCATTTGTATAAATGAAACGCTTCATTTTCAATATTTTTTGCTTATTGTTTTCCATGTATTATTTTGGAGTCATTTTTTTTTTGAGACAGAGTTTCGCTCTTGTCGCCCAGGCTGGAGTGCAGTGGTGTGGTCTCAGCTCACTGCAACCTTTGGAGAGAATTTTGAGGGAAAACGTCAAGTTAACAACAGTTTATCAGATTTTGATTGGCATAGATTTAAATATAAAAATTAAATTAATTAGAGTTGATCTGTTCATCATAGTTGAGTATTCTCTTCCAGGAGGATAGCACGAGTCAATGTTCATAATAGCAAGTTTTGTAGATTTCTTCGTATACATGGTATACCTGTCTTGGTGTCTGTTTCTAGATATTTTACATCTTTTGGGTGCTATAGTGGATAAAATCTTTTCCCCTTGTGTAGTCTGAGCATATATAGTAATTTTTCATATTACATATGTCTCATAACTGGCCACATCACCAAAATTGTTTATTACTTCTGGCTAGTTTGAATTCACCTGTCTTGAGCTGCTGTATTATATAACCTTCTTTATTTTTATTTAGTTTTTTCAATTATTGTTTTAAATCCAGTTAATACTTGTTGTCTGGAATCCTACAATATTTATTTGTTTATTTGATATTACTTTAATCCTTTGTACAACTTTGACCATAAACGAAGGCAATAGGGAGACACTATTTGCACCCTTCTACTTTTTTCTTCTTTCAGCTTCCAGATTTGTTTGTATATTTATTTTTTTAATCTCAGCTACTACTTCAGCCATTATTTTTAACTCATATTTCTTTTCTTTCAATAATTAGTATACCCTTTTATTTATTTTAGCAGCGATTTGGATATAATTCTGAGACTGAGTCGTGGCAGTATTTATTCCCATTTCTTTCATAGCACAACTTGCATATTCATGAGTTTTTTGTCTTACCTAACTTCTTTGTGGTAGAAATATGCCTCCAACCTTTCATTATTTCTCTAGGAGAAATAATATTTATTTTATTTTATTTTTCTCATACGTGACATATTTTGTTAGTCCTTACATATCTGAAGATATCATTCTGTTGTGTTTACAAGTGTATGACAATTTGTCTGGATATAGAATTTTGATAAGCATCTTTCCACATTGAAAAGTTATAATTTTATTCCACATACAATATTGTGATGTGATGTAGGCCAGTCTGACTTTTAAGTCTTTTTTAAGTACTATGTCTTTATCTTCAAAGAATATTCCTCAGGATTGTCTAGGTTTAATGAATTGCACTTTATATAAGGTGAATCTTTTTGATCAGCACAAAAATGGTTAGATTTGGTTAGATATTTATTCAGCTCAGTAATTTTATTTGTTATAGAAAAAGTCTGATTAAGCTGAAAAAATGTAGACTGGGAAAAATGGCTCTTCTCACTTTTCTGTAACACACTGTCATAAGCCAATGAATTGGCTGGGTGCGGTGGCTCATGCCTGTAAATCCCAGCACTTTAGGAGGCTGAAGTGGGCGGATAACTTCAGGGCAGGAGTTTGAGACCAACCTGGCCAACATGGTGAAACCCGGTCTCTACTAAGAATTCAAAAATTAGCTGGGCATGGTGGCACTCACATGTAATCCCAGATACTTGTGAGACTGAGGCAAGAGAATCACTGGAGCCCATGGGGCAGAGATTGCAGTGAGCTGCGATTGTGCCACTGCACTCCAGCCTGGGTGATAGAGTGAGATTCTGTCTCAAAACAAAACAAAACAAAACAAAACAAAACAAAACAAAACAAAACAAAACAAAACGCCAATGAATTATGCATTTGAGGAAAGAACAAATTAAAAAGTCCTGTCATTTGCTGCAGCGTAGATGGAACTGGAGGTCATTATGTTAAATGAAATAAGCCAAATAGAGAAAGCAAGTAGTGGATGTCCTCACTGACATGTGGAAGTTAAAAAAATGTATCTCAAGAAGATAGAAGTAGATCAGTGGTTGCGAGAGACCAGGAAGGGTAGAGGGGAGAGGGCACTAAACAAAGATTTATTAATGGGTACAAATATACAGTTAGGTAGAAGAAGTTAAGACCTCATGTCCAACAGATCGTTTGGGTGACTATAGTTAACAATAATCTGTTGTACGTTTCAAAATAGCTTGACAGGATGAATTTGAATGATTCATATAATAGATACATATTTAAGGTGATAGATATCCCAGATACCCTGATTTGATCTTTATACATTATATGAACGTATCGAATTTACACATGCAGCCCCCAAATACGTAATCTATTATGACTCATTTAAAAAAGTAAATTTTCAAAAAAGGAAAAGAACATGATTTTTTGACAGTGGTGGACAAAAACAAGGCGGGGCATTTTTTCTTGCCCCCTTTAGGCCAACCCCATCCATTTTTCCCACCCATGTTCAAGTGCTCAAATGTTCTTTCTCTAGCTGGGCATTCTTGATGGCAAATATGATATAAATGACTTCTTATTCAAAGGCGGAAGTCAGAGGCTCCCAGGGTAGTTTCTTATTCAATCATGCCTTGTGTAGTGTTCCCAATCCACAAAATATTGTCCATTAGACCAGAGACTGCGCTGCTTGTCCAAGTCCTCATAGTGGTCATTTCAGAAGCCACTTACTGTTCATGCACTTCTTTTCTCATGATTCTCACTCACAAATTGACTGCTTGTTTCTTATTGGTGCATTTACTTATTTAGAAGACAAACTTTAGGAACTAACATTTCTTGGTGGCCAAAATGTACTGTCCAATACAAATTCGTGTTATTGCTTGGAGGAATTAAGGTTTATAAAATTAGCTGATGCTTCTCCTCCTTTCTTTCTTTTCAAGATAAGATAAATAACTACAACAACTTACAGCTTTAAGGAAAGTTTCTTATGTAACATTTTATGTTTTGTCTAATTTGTTTGGATTTCTTCTTTATTAGAATACATTATTTATATGTTGGATCTCCATTTTATGTCTCCCATAATTCTTATCATTTTGGGGGCCATTTTAATATGTTCATCCTGTTTTTCATCAGTCTTGCCTGGATTGATTTTCTGCAATGTTGGTTCTGACCTTTACAAGTTTTGTTGCAATTTTAGACTGTGTTAAGGCATTCTTCTCTCCTTACTTTGTTTTAATGAATCTGCTAATTTTCTTTTTGTTTGTTTTTTCTTAGCTCATCTTTACTTTCTTTGTTTGGATGGTCCAGAGAGTTTTCTTTAATATCATGAGAGCATAAATAAATGCTTTCTAAAATTTACCTGTTTTCTGCCATTTTTATGTTAAAAGTATGCTCTTCACCTCTTACATTTTATGTTTATTTTCCTTTGTAGGGTATATTATCTTCATGGATATTATTTTATCTTCTTATCTTTTTCATTTTTAAATGAAAATGATTTATTCTGATCTTATATTTAGCCCAAAATAGCATGGATGGATAGTTTCTGTATCTCTTCAATATTCTCTTGTACAGTAGTATTCTTCCTTCACATCTAATATTGAAAGGCTGATTAGTGTACATTTGCATTAGTGACCAAGCAATTTGGAGAAGTTGGAGACATGGGACATCTAAGCAGGGAGATTTCCTCTCTGGTTGGTTTACTCTCTGTACATGGGAAAACTGCTGTTCCATGGGCCAGCTTTCCACAGCTAGTTTCTTTTCCTCCTGGCATCCCCTCAAGAATACTGCTTGGCTGTGTCTGGCCTCCTTCCTGGAGCTCCTGCCTGCTGTTTCAGGCAAGAACCCTACTTCAATGGGGAAAGTCAGATTCCTAAGTCACTTCATCCACCAAAATAAACTCCAGATGGATTAAAGATTTAAATGTTAAAAAAAATAAAACTTTGCAAGTACTTGAAGAAAATAAGGGAAAACATTTATATACTCTTTGGACTGGAATGTACATTTTAAATCCAGTAGAAGGGAAAATTAAAATTACTGATAGGTTTAACTATTTATTTCTCACAACATCTGTGTGTAAGAAAGCTCACTCCACATACAGTATTATACAGTAAATAAAAATATATATAATTTGATGGCCAAAGATTGAGTCTTCACGTAGAATGAATTTTTACAAATTAATAAGGGAAACATGAAAATCCTAATTGTAAAGCAAGCAACACTGAGATGATCCATAAAAAGAATGCACAAGTGGCTAATACCAACCATAAAAAAACTTTGTCTTATTAGTAATCAAATAAATATAAATAAAAGCAATGAATTATAGTTTTCTTTATTACATTGAAAATGGGAAGAAAAGATAATAATACTAATTGGGAAATTGTCTTTCCAGGACTGCATTATTTTTTTATAGCTACATACTATTTCATGGGTTGGATATAACTTGATTAATTCCCCTATTGATGGACAATATGTTGTTTCTCTGTTGTTTGCTATTATTATAAATACTGCACTAAACATTATTTTATATATGAATAACATATGGCTTTTAAATCTACAAAATAGATGATCCCAGGTATGAGATTGTTGTCACTAAGGAAGGAAAGAATTACAGTAGTCCCCACTTACCTGCAGTTTTGCTTGACAATCATCAACTGTGGTCTGAATATACTAAATGGAAAATTCATTAGATTTAAATTGCACGTTTTTGTGAGTAGCAAATCTTGTGCTATTCTCCTTCATCCCATCCAGGGTGTGAATTATTCCTTTGTCCAACATATCCATGCTATATATGCTACCCAATTGCAATTGCCATCTAGGTTTTCAGGCCAAACAAACGTAGTATATATAGGGCTCAGTGCTGTTGGTGGTTTGAGGCATTCACTGGGGGTCTTGGAACAGGTCCTAAGTAGAAAAGCAGTCTAGCACTACTCTGAGTGCTAGACTTTTTTCCAAAAAGATAGCAGTCATTCACATATTTAACAACAATGTACGAAAGTGCCCTTGTCCTACCTCTAATTTTCTGTAATAATGGATATTGTCACATTAATAAAAATGTGGCCATGTTGGCTGGTCGTGGTTGTTCACACCTGTAATCCCAGCACTTTGGGAGGCTCAAGTGGGTGTATCACTTGAGGTCAGGAACTGAGACCAGCCTGGTCAACATGGTGAAACCTCATCTCTACTAAGAGTATAAAAATTAGCCTGGTGTGGTGGCAGGCACTTGTAATCCCAGCTACTTGGGAGGCTGAGGCAGGTGAATCACGTGAGCCTGGGAGGCAGAGGTTGCAATAAGCCACAATGGTGCCACTGTACTCCAGCTTGGGTGACAGAGTGAGACTTCGTCTAAAAAAAAAAAAAAAAAAGTGTATATATATATATATATGTACATATATATATGTATATGTATGTGTGTGTGTGTGTGTATATATATATATATATATATATTTTTTTTTTATGTGGCCAAATATATTTATACTAAAATGGTACTAATTTTAGTATATGTATATATGGTCACATAATGGGTAAAAAAGATGAGTAGCATTGAAATTTTAATATTGACTCCTGTGATTCAGATTGAGTTTGATTATCTTTATGTTTATTGGACATTTGCAGTTCCTATTCTTTTTTGGTTGCTTATCCTTTTTTTTTTTCTAATATATAGAAACTTTATGTTAATATTTTTCCCAATCTATTATTTATCTTTGACATTGTTTTTATTTTTTATCTAATCAAGTATTTTTTATTTTTCTTTTCGAGGTTTTGGGTCTTCTACCTTTGGTTATAACAACCTTATTTAAAAAGCCTCCCTCAAAATTTATTCTCCTAAATTTTATTCTTCTTTTACTTATTTTCACATTTGTGTTTTTACTCCACTCATATGAAATATGTTTGTTTATATAATGTGAAATAAAGACTTAATTTACTTATAGATGGATAGCTAGTTTTGACAGCATTTTGAATAAATACTTATTTTCTTACTGAAATAGAATTCTACATGGAATATATTAATTACTTGTATATATTGGCATCTGCTACTGGACGCTATCCCAACCACTGAATTGCTTATTTTTTACTTGTTTAGGATGCTGTTATAGTAAGTCGTTTTTATAGATAGGAGTCTTCAACTTACTATTGTTTTTATATTTTTAAATTTTCTTAGCTATTTATACTTCCATATGAACATTAACATCATTTTAACTGATTTTGAAATGATTGTGATTCTAACTGGATTGCTTAAAAGTATACTTTAAAGCATCTACTTTTAGGAGGATTTATAATATTTTGGCATCAAGTCTTCTTTCCCAAGGACATTGATTGCCTATCTGCTTGTTCAAATCTTATTTTGTATTTAACAGTAAAATTTTACAACAACATAGAGGGTTTTTTTTTTGTTTAGCTATTGTGAATAGCAATTTTTTTCTGTTTTAATTTCTTGTTTTTGTTAGATATAAAATATTGGCTTTGCATATAGTGTATGTAGTCATCTTATATAATTCCCTTATGATTTTAGTAACTTTGTTACTATTATTATTAAACCAATTCTTTTCTTTTCTTTTCTTTATTTACTAGAACCTCAGAGCCTAATTTTGAATGACAGTGGTAAAAAGGATCATTCTGATTTTAGTGATGTTTTTCTTTACATATAAATACTATATTTATTTCCTTCCAATCTGACTTGGAATTCTTTTTAGAAAATATGACTGCATTTTATCAAAGTATTTTTAGTACCATTTATGATATCATAGATATATAGAGCTGTTTCTTTAAGGTTTCAATGTAATGAATTTGTCATTATGTTTACTGGTCATCTTTGGCTTTCTGAAATAAACCCTACCTGATGACAATGCATTATTCTGTAGAAATCTTGCAAA
>PVKV010011985.1:57500-67835 GCA_004027835.1 Alouatta palliata
TAGTAGAGATGGGGTTTCTCTATGTTGGCCAGCCTGGATTTGAATGCTGGGATTACAAGTGTGAGCCACAGTGCCTGGCCTATACTCTCTTGAACCTGGAAGTAGAACATTGATAAGGTCTCTTCTCTGCTCACTCAGTTTGTAGAGCCTGTCTATGGTTTATTGATTAAAGTCTACCTTCTTTATCATGGAAGCTATTAAGGTTCTAATATTTCTAATATTAGAACCTGCCCTGTGTTTTTATCCAATCCACTTGTCTCTGTTCCCACCCTGTGTCCTTTATTTATGTAGTTCTCTCATGGAATTTCAGAGGTTCTTTACCATGCCACATATATGGATCTGCAGTCTACCTTTTCAGGCCTGGTGAGAACTGTGACAGCTGCTTCTTAACCCACTACTGAGACCATTGTCACCCTTCAGAGGTCTTGAGCTGCTGCTTTTTCAGCTCTAAGGACTTCCTAGCCACTACCTTCTACTTTCCACTTTCACTCATCTAGTTTTCCAAGTCTCCATGTTGTTATCAAGTTCCTAGAGATCTGTTGCTGGGATATGAGTTGTTTTCTCCTCAATACCCCACCTCTTGCCTCATTAGCATTTGCAGGGAGAGGCCTCAGGGCCAATGGCTCCTGACTCCTGTGTCCTGGACAGGCTCCTGGATATTTTAACATAATCTGAGCTCAGCATCCCTTTTGACTTCCAGTTTGCAAGGATGATTGTTATGAATTCCATGAGCTTCTTGATTTATTTTGCCATTTACCCCTTTAACAAATGTTTATTAATTCCTTATTTTGTGTCAGACTCTGGAGGCATAGTGGTGAGTCATACAGTGGGTGTGGCCTTTGCTTTTTGTTAAACATGCTATCTGTGGGAAGAGACCAATTACAACCATACTTAAATATAAGACTGAAAGAGAATATATGATGCCATGACTGCTTGCCAGTGGGAGATGCAACCTAACTAGGAGGTACAAAAAAATGCTTCCTTGGGAAGTCTCCAGCACTGATACTTGTAATTACTCTTAGGACTGTGCGCTCACTGATACTTGTCACCTGGTAGACTGCACTAGTTCTGAGCTTTAGTTCATCTACAGCAGGTCCTTCTGAACAGTTCTCAGAGATCTCCGACCTTCCAGCTTTGGGCCATTTACCTTGCCCCAACTCTTTCCCCTAGGTGTTAAAATATTAGTGATGTTTGGTGATCTGGAGTCTAATATTTGCCCTTTAATATCTACTGCTTATGTCATTTGTTCCCAGATCAAGTCCAGGCCTATGTGTCTCTCAAACTCCTGACCTCAGGCGATCCGCCCACCTTGGCCTCCCAAAGCGCTGGGATTACAGGCCTCAGCCACCATGCCCCTCTGGGCCTATGTGTCTCAGGGGACTGTTGTACCTTTTTTTTTTTTTTTTTAATTTCCAAAATCTTGTGGAACACAATTAAGATGGATTTAAAGGCTTCTAAATCAGTCTTAAATTTTACTAAGTGCAACATGGTGGGAGTGGGGTGAAATTCTCTTGTGTGGTCCTGTGTTTATATGTTGGCAGTATTTTGTCAGTATTGAGAATAGGGTGCAATTAAATTTTTAATAAAGCAATATTTATTGACTAGCATTTTTGAGTGGTTGGTATTGAGGCAATCACTATGCTAAAGGTTGCCATACATATTATTTCATTTAATCCTATGGAAAATCTCAACATGTCTTCCATGGAATCTTGTATAAAAATGTTCTTGGTCTTTTCACAAGTTGGCCAATGCCTTTGCATCCAGCCTCATTTCCAACTATCTTTCGATCCTTTTTTCTGGCATTGTATATGCCGCATTTTCAAATTTTTTTTCCTTCACTTAGAATGCATTCTTTTCTCTTCACATCAGAATCCTAAACTTGTAGTTTTTATTCCTTCCAGGACATTTCAGTTAATCTGTATACAATGTAATCTTTGGCATTGTCCTTAAATAAAGAAGGCGCTCAATGAATATTTCTTGAATTAAACGTCAGGTGTATTGGGTAGATTTGCTAACTTATCACATTTAAACCAAGAAGATGTTTTGTAATAGCCATGTAATTACTGTGATTTGAGATTATTTGCTACTCTTTAGCTTTGCCATTTTGGAGAATTAACCAGTTGTCCAAAAAAACTCCCTAAAACGTACATTCACTAAGAATCTCTCCTACTTCATTTTGAGAAATGTTTCATGATTCAATAATACTTACATTGTCTTTAAATAAAGCAAGTTTCAGAAAAACTAATTTAGGGAAACTTGCTCATAGATGCTGAATGTTATAAATGAATGGACCCTATGAGATATGTTCTATATAATTTAATTATCAGTTTCAAAATGAGATGCCTGGAGCACAGAGAGGTTAAGTAGCTTGCCTGGGTGACAGAAACTATCAGTTGGCAGAACTGACACCTTAACCTATGTGGCTTCAACTTCTGGCCTGTATTCCCATCTGTGCTAACAGTTACAAGAGGTATAATTTTAAATGGAGTCTCATTTCATATTTAATTTCATTATTACTTTTAGCACCCCACCCTTTTAAGAATACTTGGATTCCCAAATACTGTGAGTAGTGTCTGTGGAAAGATATTAATATTACTGCTGATGCATGTCATATTCACTAAGAAAGCACATGTCAAACTGTCTGAAATCTTAGATTATTTTATAGAAAAAGATGTGACTAAATTTATTTGGCAACAAAATTCCAAAATATGTTTATCAATATAAGTAGCCAAAAGCTATTATATAACCTGTAAAGCCAAAAGCTTTACATTACCTGTTCCTCAAAATAATTTTTAAAAATCTTCTTTCAAATGGTCAGCCACTGCTTTCCATTTCTTCTCACTTAAAAAAAAATGTTACTAAGAACACACTTGCCAGATTTCACTTAATTGCATTTTTATGGTCCAGTCATTAACCTACTGAAAAAAAAAGTAGCTTAAATGGAAACATTGACATAAACCTCATTACACTGGCTCCAATGTGTTGCTATCATAAACTATCCATCTTCTATATGTGTATGTTTTCATAGGATACTATTGAAAAGGTAATGGAAAATTAATGTTGCAATGGAGAGTTTGATTCTATATATAAATTTTTTAAACACACCAACACAGTGTATGTTTACAACATCAAGGGGTTTATTTGGAATTAAGGTTTATCATAAACTTTATGATATTTAAAACACATTACAACTGGCCATAAATTATTTCTGGTCCCCGTTTTCAAGTTTTTCTGATTTTTTTGACAAAATATTATGTGTCTCTCTTTGGACTGGTAACAGACAACTGCTAATCATTTTCAATAAGAACAAAAAGTTTTAGGATTTCAGAGTGGTCAATCTATCATACCTTTCCCTGTAATTATTTTTTGACATTTACATTTTATAAAGCATGCTCTGCCATAGTTGGATATTTCCGCAAAGGTTAGAAACAGTTGAGTCCAAGATAATTATTTAAAAGGTACTATTATTATTATCAGCCTCACTGTTTTCAGCACAGAGACTTGCTTATATGGTTTTCATAAAGGAAGGAAGAAAGGTATAGGCAACTGAAGAACTGAGATGGTGACAGAAGTACTGGAATAAGTCAGCGCCTGGGAGGTCATTTCTTTTTGTACATATTTGATATGTTTGTAGGTGTGTGGAAAGCAGTAGAAGTAGAAGAATTTCTTGATTTATTTGAAATTCTATAAGCACAGCCTGAATAATCTAATAATCTTAGGTATCTATTTGTGAAACATGAGAATAAATGAGTATTTTTCTTCTGAATCTTGAGCTTCTACCAGATTTTAGGTGGTTTGGAGGTCAGCGTTTGTGAGCATTGATCTTTTAAGCTGTGTAACTCTGGACAAGCCACTTCTCTGTGTGTTTCAATTTCCACACCTATAAAATAATGCCTAACTGATGAAGTTCCCACAAGGCTCAAATGTGTTATCAGGTAATAATGATTTAGTAATTTTCACTACTATTACTATTTAAATAGTGAGTAGATTTATTCTAAGTTGCTTTGGAGGCAAAATGGCAGAGCAGAGTTTGACAGACTTACGTTCTCATCCTGGTTTCTTATTTAACAGTTGTTCAGCTAAGCTACCATTCTCTCTTATGACTGATTTTTTTATGAGGAAAGTGTGATAATTATACATATTTTGCAGACTTGTTGAAGAATAAGATTACGTATGTAAATTGCCAAGCATAGAGTCAGACCGAATGGTAGGTGCTCAATGAATAGGTGTTATTGTAATTATTTACAAAAAACACAGTAATAAAGTGGGTTCCTAAAGACCTCATGTCTTTATAAAATAGCATTACTTTACTCAACAACATAAATAAAAAAGTCAGTGTTCTCAGAAACTCATGTAGTTGAACATTTCTCTCAGCCAAAAGAAATATATTACAGTGTAAGTGGTTGTAAATGCTATGTTCTATTTATACATGATGAAGGTGCTGTGAACTGTGGAGCCACATTTTAAATATCATGTGTGTGTGAGGGCCTTCTTGTTTCTTACCTTATAAAATGTCCTCATTTTAAATGTCTCTAAGTGCATGTAAACGTGGCCCCAAACACTCATAATAAAATGAGCAAGATCTTCTATTCCAGACCATTTTCTTTCGTTTTTTACTGCTTTATTACAATCCTCCAGTCAGGATCTCATGTTTGATCTTGAAATCACAGAATTTTATAGCTGGAAGGGACTTCTCTAACACCCTAAATTTATAGATAAAGAAATTGCCAACTGACCTATTTAAGTGATTTGCTCAAGGCCCTATAGTAAAGTAATGTTGGAATCCTGATCTCTTGTTTCCAAGTCCAGAACATTTTGGGAAGAGAAATGAAAAATTGTTTCAGACACAATTAAGCTTTTTTATTTTTATTTTTTAAACTTATGAGAGGTGGTTTTGGGGTCCTACAAAGTGACTCTCAGTATTATGCTGAAAGGAAAGATTGGTGGGGGGCCTTAGTTGTGGGGACTTTTACCTTGTAATAGAGACTGCCCTTGTGGAATTACCTAGATGGAGCATACACCATTTATAATGGATATTGTGATCTCAGGTATGTTCAGATAACAGTTATCCAAGGATATCAGGTTAGACCAGAAAGACAGCATCAGGTGGGGTTCCCAACAGTGGGATAGCAGATTCAAAGTCAGGCAAGCAATAGCACCTTAGTTCCAGGGAAGCCTTGCTAATGAATGCTTGGGGAAGTTGCTTATCTTTCCTCAACAGTGAATTTATAATAATACATATATCTTATGGTTGTGCTGATGATCATGCAAAGTAATTCATAAAATGAATTTATTATAGTGTCTGGCATATCTTAATCACTTAATAATTTAAAGCTACCACTATAATTCCAGGTGATCAGTCTCTTCACAGTAAGAGACTTGTTATAGGGAGATAAGCCCTATTCCTTCAGAAAGGACTAGGTTTTCAGAGTCCTAGCTCAGTCACCCATAAGTTAGGATAACATCTTAGTCCAAACAAGTCTTGGGGGTACTTAGTAGATAAACCGAGGCAGAAACCTCTCCCATGAACGAGCCAACAAGGTGGATAATTGGTTTGATTTTAGCACAGGAGACTATTATGATTTATGGTATATGCATGTTACCTGGATATATCTCAGACTCACCAGGCTCTAAGACAAATTTCAGTGACCCTATCCTGATTAGATTTAACATGCACCAGTGAGTTTTCATTCTGGAATTTTTTAGAAAGATGACTTATTCTCTATGTCCTCAAGTAGTTAAAAACTACTTCCAGACAGAAAAGCTACATAGAAGCTGATTTCAATTTAAAATAAAGCACCTCTTAAGATGAGCAGAAATATCTGTTTAAGAACTTGGTTACTTTGGATGGTATTGACTTTTACATCACTGAAGGTGTTTCTATGATAGAAGACAGCCACACTGTGGGGATTCTGGAATTGGATCTCAGGCCCTTAAGGTTTTATAACACTGCAGAATCTCTGGGTTTGTGATCAGTGAAAGTTTATGGAAATAGTGGGGGATAAAGTATGAGTAGAAGGTATAGAAGTAGAAAAGTATATATGTATTTTAAGAATGGCACATTTAATTTATTATTTATTATTTTTTAATTTTTTATTTGAGATGAAGTTAACCTCTTGTTGCCCAAGCTGGAATGCAGTGGCGTGATCTGGCTCACTGCAACCTCTGCCTCCCAGGTTCAAGCGATTCTCCTGCCTCAGCCTCCCTGGTAGCTGGGATTACAGGCATGTGCCACCACACCTGGCTAATTTTTTGTATTTTTAATAGAAATGGGGTTTCACCATGTTAGCCAAGCTGGTCTTGAACTCCTGACCTCAGATGATCCACCTGCCTCTGCCTTCCAAAGTTCTGAGATTACAGGTGTGAGTCACTGTGCCCGGCCTAATTTTTAATTTTTTTTTTTTTTTAAGAGACAGGGTCTTGCTCTGTCACCCAAGCTGGAATGCAGTGTTGTGATCATAAGTCACTATAACCTCAGGGATTCTAGCAATCCTCTTGCCTCATCCTTCTGACTTGCTAGAATTAGAGGCATGCAACTAATTTTTAAACTTTTTTTTTTTTTTAAGAAACAGAGTCTCCACCCTATTGCCTGGAGTGGTCTTGAACTACTGGCCTCAAGTGATCCTTTTGCCTGTCTCCTAAAGCATTGAGATTACAGATATGAGCCATACTACCCAGCCAAGAATGGCACATTTTAAATTTTGATTGAGACATATATGTCTAGGAATTTTAAGCAGTGTGATTAGACAAGCTAATCAGGATTAAATTGTGGGGAGTTCCAAATGTCTAATTAAGGGATTTGGGTTTATTTTATGAAAACAAGTGATAATAATTATGATCCTCTTGGGATAATTCTCACAATGTTCTATCAGATAGTCAGTATTTATATTTTATAGAAGACATAACTAAAGTTCTGTGACTCGCCTAGGGTCACACTGCTAAGTAATTGTCAATACTGGGATTCAGACTCAGCTCTGTCTGACTTCAGAGTCAATGTCATTTCCCCCTTAACATAGTGTGGACACTGTATATTCTGTCTCTTTTTCAGTGATTACTTTAAAAAAACTTTTTTTTTTTTTTTTTTTTACAAATAAATCAAGCATTTTATTCTTAATGTTTCTAATACTCTAAATCAACATACAAATAAACATTAGTTTTACTATTTCTTCCATTTTTCTATATATTTATAACCAATAGGGGGAGAGTTTTTTTAAATAATTTATTTATTTTACTCTAGGTGCATACTGTACCTGGCATTTCTCCCCATGTTATCCCTCCCCACTGTCCCATCCCTCCCCACCACTCATTGTCTCTCCCCTACCCACCCCCAACTGTCCCCTGTGTGTGATGCTTCTCTCCCTGAGTCCACGTGTTCTCGTCGTTCAACACCCACCTATGAGTGAGAACATATGATGCTTGGCTTTCTGTTCTTGGGTCAGTTTGCTGAGAATGATAGTTTCCAGATTCATCCAAGTCCCTACAAAGGACATGAACTCATTGTTTTTTATGGCTGTATAGTATTCCATGGTGTATATGTACCACATTTTCTTTGTCCAATCTATCATTGATGGGCATTTGGGTTGGTTCCAGATCTTTGCTATTGTACACAGGGCTGCAATGAACATACGTGTGCATGTGTCTTTATAGTAGAACAATTTATAGTTCTTTGGGTATATACCCAATAGTGAGATTGCTGGGTCAAATGGAATTTCTATTTCTAGATCCTTGAGAAATTGCCACACTGTCTTCAACAATGGTTGAACTAATTTTACACTCCCAAGAACTGTGTAAGAGTGTTCCTATTTCTCCACATCCTCTCCAGCATCTGTTGTCTCCCGATTTTTTTATTTTTATTTATTTTATTTATTTTTTATATATATATACTTTTTATTGCATTTTAGGTTTGGGGGTACATGTGAAGAACATGCAAGATTGTTACATAGGTACACACATGGCAGTGTGATTTGCTGCCTTCCTCCACATCACCTATATCTGTTATTTCTCCCCATGCTAGCCCTCCCCAACTCCCCACCCCCTGCTGTCCCTCCCCTTTTTCCCCCCGATAGACCCCAGTGTGAGATGCTCCCCTCCCTGTGTCCATGTGTTCTCATTGTTCAACACCCGCCTATGAGTGAGAATATGCGGTGTTTGGTTTTCTGTTCCTGTGTCAGTTTGCTGAGAATGATGGTTTCCAGGTTCATCCATGTCCCTACAAAGGACGCGAACTCAGTGTTTTTGATGGCTGCATAATATTCCATGGTGTATATGTGCCACATTTTCCCTGTCCAATCTATCATCGATGGGCATTTGGGTTGGTTCCAGGTCTTTGCTATTGTAACCTGTGCTGCAGTGAACATTCGTGTGCATGTGTCCTTATAGTAGAATGATTTATAATCCTTTGGATATATACTCAGTAATGGGATTGCTGGGTCAAATGGAATTTCTATTTCTAGGTCCTTGAGGAATCGCCACACTGTTTTCCACAATGGTTGAACTAATTTACACTTCCACCAACAGTGTAAGAGTGTTCCTATTTCTCCACATCCCCTCCAGCATCTGTTGTCTCCCGATTTTTTAATGATCGCCATTCTAACTGACGTGAGATGATATCTCAATGTAGTTTTGATGTGCATTTCTCTAATGACCAGTGATGATGAGCATTTTTTCATGTTTGTTGGCCTGATATATGTCCTCTTTTGAAGAGTGTCTGTTCATATCCTTTGCCCACTTTTGAATGGGGTTATTTGTTTTCTTCTTGTATATCTATCTGTTTTAGTTCTTTGTAGATTCTGGATATTAGCCCTTTTTCAGATGGGTAGATTGCAAAATTTTTTTTTCCAGTCTGTGTCTTTTGATTGGGGTGTTTAGGCCATTTACATTCAATGTTAATATTGTTATGTGTGAATTTGATCCTGCCATTTTGTTACTGGCTGGTTTTCTTTCTCATTAGCTGACTCATTTTCTTCATTGCATTTTTGGTCTTTGCCAACTGGTTTGCTTTTGCAGTGACTGGTACTTGTTCCTTTCCATGCTTAGTGTTTCTTTCAGGAGCTCTTGTAGGGCAGGTCTGGTGGTAACAAAATCTCTCAATAATTGCTTGTCTGTAAGGGATTTTATTTCTCCTTCACTTGTGAAGCTTAGTTTGGCTGGATATGAGATTCTGGGTTGAAAGTTCTTTTCTTTAAGGATGTTGAATATTGGCCCCCACTCTCTTCTGTCTTGTAGAGTTTCTGCCGAGAGATAAAAAACTTTAACTGTTAAATAGTTACATCCTTTATGTTCCTTTCACACCTTACGAGCAAGGTTTGAACTCCACTCATTCCTCAGTTTACATATTGTTGTTCTTCTGTATTTAGTTCCACCATGGTTTTAATTTTAACTTCATAATCAGTCATTGTGGTGGTTTGGGTTCTTCGAGAAGCAGATGCCAAGGCTGAATTACACATGCCAGGAGCTCACTGGGAGGAATTCCTGCGGAGCAGGAATGGGCAGGGAGACCTTCCAGTTGTAATGCAGGATATGACACTTGGGAAGGGACAGTAAAAGAAGGAAGATAGGGAGTGATATGATTTGGATATTTGTTTTGTGATCTAACATATTCTGGCGAATATTCCAGGGGTGCTTGAGAAGAATGCATATTGTGATGCAGGGTAGGAGGTTCTGTATATGTCTGTGAGGTACATTTATTCCATAGTATTCTTCAAGTCATGTTTTCTCTTATCTGTCTGAATGTTCTGTTTGAGATTGAAATAGGTTATTAAATGTGATATTACTGTGGTGTTCTCTTTATCTTCCTTCTGCTCCATCAGTGCTTGTTTCACATACTTTCATAATTGCTTTATCTTCCTGATAAATTGACCCTTTTGTTGTTCTGTAATATCCTTCTTTGTCTCTTGTGACAGTTTCTGACGTAACATCTATTTTATCTGATGTAAGTATGGCTACCTCTGCCCTCTTTCAGTTAACATTTGCATGGAATTCCTTTTTTCATCCATTCATTTCCAGCTATGTGTGTCCTTAAATTTAAAATGAGTCTGCTGTAGACAGCATATAGTTGGATTTTTGAAAATTGGAATTCAGGCACTTTTTGTCTTTTGATTGGGGAGTTTAATCTGTTGACATTTAAAGTAATTACTGATAGGGAAGGACTTATTGTTGTCATTTTTAAATTGTTTTCTGTCTGGCTTGTAGCTTATCCCCCATGTTTTCCTCTCTTGTTACATTCTTTTGTGTTTAATTGATTTTTGTAGTAATATATTCCCTTCCTTTCTTCCTTCCTTCCTTCCTTCCTTCCTTCCTTCCTTCCTTCCTTCCTTCCTTCCTTCCTTCCTTCCT
>PVKV010011986.1:0-51997 GCA_004027835.1 Alouatta palliata
ACAGTGAGGGATGGGGAGGGTGGGGAGGGAAACATGGGGAGAAATGCCAGATACAGGTGATGGGGGGATGGAGACAGCAAACCACCTTGCCATGTATACACCTATGCAACAATCCTACATCATCTGCACATGTACCTCAGAACCTAAAGTACAATTTAAAAAGTGTTGAACTTAATTAGCTATCGAGAAAATACAGATTATGTATTATGTATCTAGCTCTACATCCCCCAGGTGCACTAGAAGGAAAAGGACCGACCATCCCATGTGTTGGCGAGAGTGTGGACCAGCTGGCACTCTTGTACACATTCAGTGGGAGTGTAACTTGAACGACAACTGTAGGAAATTGTCAGTGTCTACCAAAGCCAAATATAAGGAAAACCCAAACCCAGCAATTCCATTTCTTAGGTATTTACCAAAGTGAAATAAGCACATATGTTCAAGAGTCATGCACAAAAATATTCAGAGGAGCTTCATTCATCATAGCCAAAACTGGAAGCTCCAATGTCATCAACAATAGAATGGATACAGTGTGGGGTGTTCAAACCATGGAAGATTACAAAGCAGTGACAGATAATGAGCTACTCCTGTTCACAAGATGGGTGAATTTCACAAACATAACATGGAAGGAAGGAAGCCAGTCATAAAAGAGTCTATACTGTACGATTCCTCTTGAATGATGTTCAAAACAGATAAAACTAATTTATTACGATAGAGGTCAGAAAAGTGGTTACTGTTGGAGATGACTATTGACCTGGAGGGAACATCCAGGAGCCTGTCGGGTGCTGACATTTTCTACATCTTCATCTGGGTGATGGTTTTGTGGATACATACTTACAGAAAAATGTATCAAGCTATACATTTAAGATTTATGGGCTGGGTGCGGTGGCTCATGCCTCTAATCCCAGCGCTTTGGGAGGCCGAGGCAGGCAGATCACCTGAGGTCGGGAGTTCGAGACCAGCCTGACCAACACAGTGAAACCCCGTCTCTACTAAAAATACAAAATTAGCTGGGCGTGATGGCACATGCCTGTAACCCCAGCTATTCAGGAGGCTAAGGCAGGAGAATCATTTGAACCTGGGAGGCGGAGGTTGCAGTGAGCAGAGATGGTGCCACTGCACTCCAGACTGAGCAACAAGAGGGTAACTCTGTCTCAAAAAAAAAAAAAAAAAAAAAAAAAAAAAGGTTTATGTTACATCTTTTTTAAAAGCAAGTAAATATGAATTTCCATATTTCAAGCTCTTTCTCAAGTTCTAGCTTTTTGTGAGGCCTTCCCAGAATACTTTTTCCCAGATGCTGCCATTCTGCACTTTGAAACTGTGCCACACTGGCTAGCCCTGGGTTCTGCTCTAATTCTCTTTATATGCAAGCTCCTTAAGGGAAGGTAGATTCTGTCACAGACTCTGCACTCTACCACCTCTGATACAGACCTAGGAACCTAGTAGGTGCTCAATAAACATCTTTCCACTGGCTGGCCATCTATAGGAAGTGTAAATTCGTGGGGGCAAACCCTGAGGACAGGGACTGGAGGATGTTTCCATCATTCTCTCTTTCTCAAGGAAAGGAAAGAGAGGATGGTTGGGGTGCCACATAACTAATTAATGAAGCCTCTGGTAAACCAAGGGCTCCTTTAAAAAAGATACCCTTCTTCTCCAAGGGTGTATGAGTCTAACAAGGGATAGCTTGGTCTATCCAGGAATCTACGTGAGAATGCCAACCCCTGACCAGGGCTTCCAGCAACCTTTCTTCCCATGAGGAAATGAAACCTAACGAGGTAAAACCCAAGGAAAAACCAAAATAGTTCCCCAGAGGAGGCTACTTGTAGACAGAAGGGCTATGTAACATTTCATCTGTGAGCCTATGTGAAGAGTTAAACTCAAGAGATGCTATGAATACACATTTTGGCTAAATGCTAAAGGGATACATACTAAAGTCAGTATCTGACTAAATGAAAACTATTACCAATACCAACAGAGAATGAACTTCCAGGATACAAGAATAAATCTGAACTCTCAAATAAATTATTATTGCTATTACAATTCATACATTTTTTAAAAGCTGGCAGACTGATCATAGAAGTTTGGTGATATACTGAAGGAAAAATAATGTATTCATTTCTCAATAACGACAGCCGCTGGATTGCATCTGTGCTCACTACAGTGCACATTTATGTTCTTAAATACACGGTGACTTCCACCTGACAACGAAGGAAGGTAAGACTATTTTTCCCAAGCGGCAATCCATGTCCTAGCTATGCTAATTAGATATGATAATAACCTAGACATATACATGATCCTTTTTCATATGTAAAATTTTGTGTTTATTTTTTAGTAGAGACAGTGTCTCACTACGTTGCCCAGGATGGTCTTGAATTCCTGGCCTCCAGTGATTCTCCTGCCTCAGCTTCCCAAGGTGCTAAGATTACTTACAGGTGTGAGCCACCACACCTGGCCACATGATCCTTGATCACGCATAAGTTCAAGGAAGACAGAAATAATGCTGAAATCACCATTTGGCTATTTGGCCCTCTGAAGATCCAGGACAAAGCCAAATGTTAGTGCATCCACAGATGAAATAGGATGAAGATTTGCTACTTCCTCTCTCTCCAAGAGCAAAACAAAAATATGTATTTGTCAGAAGTAAGAAATTAGATTTTATAAAAGGAAACAAACTTTCTTTCAGCAGGACAACCACCAAATATCCCATCCCTTCCCCTCAAGATCAGCTAAAGGTGGGGTTCATGGAAGTGTTGACATCAAGTCTACCTTCAAGAGGCGCTCAGTCTTGTTGGAATGACAAAGTATCAGCAGGTGAAGCTACTGTGAGTTACATGAGATAGTCAAGTTCATAATCAAGTGTCCAGGAGCATAAAACACAGTTGTATTTAACATTAGAAGAGAAGCACTCCTCTGGAACTAATGGAGCAAAGCCTTATCAACACCAGTGGCTTTCAACTTCAGAGGTGGAGACGTCCACGTCTTCAACTGCATATTCCAAGGTCAGGTGCTGTGGCTCACGCCTGTAAACCCAATACTTTCGGAGGCTGAGGCAGGCGGATCACCTGAGCTCAGGAGTTCGAATCCAGCCTGGGCAACATAGTCAGACCCTGTCTGTACAAAAAATAAAATTACTGGGTATGGTGGCATGTGCCTATAGTACTAGCTACTTGGGGGACTGAGGTGGGAGGATCGCTTGAGCTCAGGAGATTGAGGCTGCAGTGAGGTGTGTTCACGCCACTGCACTCTAGCCTGGGTGACAGAGCTCAAGAGCCTGTCTCAAAACACAAACAATCAAAAAACACGACAGCATATTCCAGCAAGCAAAAAGCTGAAGTGTGACACACACCACCACTCACCTACTCCCTGTGTGCCATGCACAGGTTCAGGTACTTCACACGTAATATCCCATTGCCAGTGGCTCACACCTGTAGTCCCAGCACTTTGGGAGGCCAAGGAGGGAGGATCACTTGAGCCCAGAAGTTCAAGATCAGCCTGGGCAATACAGACAGACTCCATCTCTACAAAAAAATTTTAAAAGTTAGCCAGGCATGGTGGTGCATGCCTGCATAGTCCCAGCTACTCTGGAGACTGAGGTGAAAGGATTTCCTCGAGCCTGGGAGGTGGAGGCTGCAGTGAGCTATGATGCACCACTGCGCTCCAGCCTGGGCAACAGAGTGTGACCCTGTCTCCAAAAAATAACCCATTTAATCTTCAAAGAAAACCCCTGTGAGATAGGCGTTATCATGACAGCCATTTTAGGGACAAGGAAACTTTGCTCAAGGACTCACAATGAGTTCAATGATGAGCCGAGATCTGAATCTAGGTAAAGAGCCTGTGCTGGAGTTTCAACCCAGGAGAATCCAATCCAGAGCCCATGAGCTTAACCTTCACACAGGTCTTCACTATGTACAGGCCTCACATAGAGGCCTACTATTTTTAAATTGTATGAAAATGGAACTATAATCACTAACACAAATAAATGTTTTAAGGAATTGGTCAGTCGAGTTTGTATTTTCTCAATCAACAGACACCAAAGTTAACAGGAAAATATGTAAAGGTCGTTAACTTTTTTTTGGTAATACATTTTTGACAAATTACGCTGGGAATGTTCTAACTCAGGCTAGGTGACAGATTCTCAGGTTCATTGTGCTGGTATGCTGTATAACATATGCATACATGCACACACACACTTATACTGCATGATCCAAATATTATATAATTTTGAATGATCCAAATATTATGAAATTCTTTGGATGTTAAGTGCGTTGGCAGCCTAGGAAGGTCAAAATATGAACTATAGAAACAAGGGGTCTTCATGTGTAAATGATGGGCCCAGGGTTCGGGAGCTGAGCCAGGTCAGCTCAGAGAGGCTCAGTGTGACAAGAACAAAGCTTCTGATCCCAGCAGGAGTCACCTATGGATAAGGTGGATGAGAAAAAGTGTGCTGACTTCCTCCTGCAAAAAAGGGGACATTTTGGAAGAACTTCGAGTGACACCAGTTAAACATCTTTAATAGAATACTTACTTAAATGGGCCGGGGAAAGGGTGAGGAGATAAAGAGACTAAAACACGTGCACACTTTCTACAGTGAGTATGTGTGTATGTTTTACGATCAGAAAAGTATCACATAAACGACCAGGAAACATTCCGTGAAACAGTAAGTATCTGCTCCAGGATTCAAGACCCAGTGCCTGTGGGCCCCTCGTTTCCTCCTTCGCCGTGTGTGGGGACAGAGCTTCTCACCAGGAACCTTGCCCTCATGCTCTTCCCTGTCTCACAGCCCTTTGTTTTCTTAGCACTTTGTCCCCCTCTCCACCGCAGCGTCTATCAGATCACACTAACGACCGTTATTTACCAACTGCCGAGCTGGAGGCGAGCACTGTGCTGGCTAGATACCATACGCAGATTCCCTCTTTTTTAACCATTAAATCCCCCTCATTTACAGATGCTACTATCCCTACTTTACAGACAAGAAATCAAGACATAAAGATTAAATAACCTGACTCAAATTAAACCGCTAACACATGGACCACCCAACTCGCCTTACTCCAGAGCACATGCTCATTCCACTAGGGTATTGGCCATGTGTTTATATAATGGCAGGCACATCGGAAGGGCTCCGTTAAGTATCTGCTGAACAGAATTAAAGAAGGGGGTCCTACACTGTCTGCTTCTGATGAAGAAAAAGACGCAGAAAAGAAACGGCCACACGTGCAGAATAGTAGGTGCAAGCCAAGGACAGTTTGCAGTAAACTGCCACCGGGAAGCCAGCACCCACCATCCTGGTCTCCCGGAGTTTGGGTGGCTCCTGGCACTGTTACTTCTACAGAAAATTAGTGGATTTAATCACTACAGAGGCAGCGCCCCCGTATCCTCTGGAGGTGCCTCCAGTCACCTGAAGAGACATCTTGTTTGTGGCTCAACTCACGTAGGTTGTAAATTGCTGGAGAGAAGGGCTTTTTCTTATGCATTCCTTTCAAGTTCCCTCGGCAGGGACTACAATGAACCATCACATTACGACGCTGAAAAGTTCATCTCTAAAAAGCGATCCTAATTTAGTCTGATGAGACTGATGGCATCCCAACAGCACAGTGCCAGGCACATAACCGGATGTCCAAAAACATAATTATTATTGGAATAAAAATTCACGCTAGGTGCAGTGGCTCACGCCTGTAATCCCAGCACTTTGGGAGGCCGAGGAGGGTGGATCATTTGAGACGAGGAGTTTGAGACCAGCCTGGGCAACATGGTGAAACCCCGTCCCTACTAAAAATACAAAAATTAGCCGGCGTGGTGGCCTGCGCCAGTAGTCCCAGCTACTCGAGAGGCTGAGGCAAGAGAATTGCTTGAACCCGGGAGACGGAGGTTGCAGTGAGCCGAGGTCGCACCACTGCACTCCAGCCTGGCGCCTGGTGACGGAGTGAAGACTCTGTCTCAAAAAAAAGAAAAAAGAAAAAAAAATCAGCCAAGACTTGGAAAAAGAAATAAAAATAAAAAAGGAAACTTCATGCAACCAGTAACTATTGGACACCCCTCACCAGATACTATACTAAGCTGGGGTTAGGTGCTGCGCAAAACTAGGCCCCTCTCTAGATGGCTCTCCAGGTCCCGCGACCATGGCTTTGGTGACACCGGTAGCTGCGCGCTCCACAGGCTGTCAAGAAACACTCAGGAAACAAACATTGAAAATACTCCTTCTGTGGGCCTTTAGGAAAACCGAGTGACTTTTTTCGGGAGGGGAACCCATTCTTGTAAGCATTCGCGGAAACGGCAGTTTTATTACCGACGGAAAGGGTCCCCTGAGTGCCTGCCCCGTGAGAGTCCCGAGCTGGGCTGGCCATGCCCTGTCAACCCCGCTGCTTGCAGCATCTGCAGGCGCGGGAGGAGGCACCGCTGCCCAGCCGGGGCTTCCCGACTTTGGGGAAATCGAGGTCGCTTTTCCCGGCTCTACGCAGCCGGGCAGCGCTGTCCACTCACTACCACCCCCACACAACCTTGCCCTTCTTCCCCCAGGCAGGGAAGGGTCTACGCGGGTCATAGCGGGAAGGCCACGCCGCCCGTGGTGAAAGCTGGTTCCGGGGAGGGGGCGCCGCCGCTGCCATCTGGCTGCCCGCGCTTCCCACACCCCGCCGCAGGCGCAGCGGACTGGTGGAGTAAAGTCAGGAGATCGATCGAGAAGAATCTGGAAGAATCCGGTTAGACAGGGAAGCGGGCGGGGGTGGGAGGGAGGTAAGGCCAGGAGAGATCCCCAGAGTCCGAGGGTCCCAGAAGAAGGGAAAGGGGGCCGGCAACCAGCAGGAGGCAAGAACCAAAAAAAAAAAAAAAAAAAATTCCGAAGCGCCGGCAGCCCGAGCCCGAACGGGATCAGCCCCGCAGTCTCTAGAAAGTTCTGCACCCCGCCCCCTCTGTCCGCTCTCCCGCTCCTCCCAGCCCCTCCCTCGCGGCGGGGCGGGACCAATCGCTCCCCGAGCCGCTCCTGACCCACCTACCCCCGCTCCCGCGCCGCGTGCAGAGGTGCTCCCGTCTCTGAGCGGTCCGCAGTCAGCGCCGCGGCGCCCGGCGTCCCGCACGCCCCGCAGGTAGTACCCCCGCCCGCTGCCCAAAGTGCGCTCGCGCAGGCGCCAGCTCCCGGAGAAACGGCGCGCCGCGCGGAGATGACAGCCGAGGAGATGAAGGCGACAGAGAACGGGGCACAGTTGGCGCCGCTGCCCATGGAGGGGGTGGACATAAGCCCCAAACAGGACGAAGGCGTGCTGAAGGTGAGGGACAGAGGCGCCTGCGGGGGCGACCGAACCCGGGGCCCGGCGGGCCACCCTTCCGCCAAGCCGGGAGCCCGCGGCCGGGCGCGGGTCGAGGCAGCCGCCTCTGCAACCTTGTGGCGGTTCCGCCAGGGGCCGGTGGCATCGCCGTCCCGGACTGTGCTGCGTCGTTTGGGGCACTGAGGGTGGCCACGCGCTCGGCAGGGGGCGGCCTAGGTGCGCCGGCCGAGGCCCCAGGCTCCCTAGCCCGCGGCGCCCGGGCCCGGGCAGGGGGTCGGGATTGCAGCGCCCACCTCGCTGCGCGCAGGGCCGCGGAGAGGGGCGGGGCGGCCGCCGCGGGCGCTCCAGCTGCAGCCAGGGGCCAGACCGAGCTGCTCCCACGCCGCGCCGCCCCTACCCCCCGGGCCGCCTCGTAGGTGGCCGTGCCAGGGCTCTCCCACCCGGGCGGTGGAACACGGGCCAGGACGCGGAGCGACTCCTCACAGTGCTTTCCTGGCCTGGAGGTCTTTGTGCGACGCAAGCGCGAGAGGGTTCTGGCGCCCTCCTGGGGTCCCCTGCCGACACCGGGACCCTGCGAGGTCCCCACTCGCCGCGCCGCGCCCCCTCCCTCGGCCCCGGGGAGGCCGAGCGCGGGGAATGCCGGGAGCTGTAGTCCCCCCCCCCCCGCACCGCCTCCCGGAGCCGGCTGCGAGGTGTGGCGTGGGGAGGAGGCGCTCTGCTGTGGAGCCTGCCGCCGAGTGACCGCTCGACTACAAATAGCCTGGGGAGCTGGGAGGAGGGCATCTTGACCTGGGCCAGGACAACCTGCCGTAGGTCGGAGCAGGTTCTAGGGAGAGTCCAGAGATGGTGAACTCCCAGCTCGCATCTTATGCCCTCTCCCCATCCGCTGCTCCTCCTCATCCTGGCTTCCCACCGTTGAGCTCCGCGTGTGCGGTACCCGCCTCAGGGGGCCTTTACCTGGTCCAGAAGTGCATCTGGCTTGGCACCAGATAACTGGGGACCTCAAGTGCCTGATCCAGCGGCTGTCCTGTGGCATGTGGCTTCCCCTTCTCGCTCCAGCGTCCTGCTGTTTTCTGTGAGATTGTTATTCTAGGAAGGGTCATTTCCCCTTTGATCCGCCGTTCCTTCCCTTTTACCTTTCTGCTCCTCAAGGCCCTTTTCCGTTCTTCATGGAAGCTTTCCCTTGGAGGGTAACCAAACACCCACCAGGTGGCGCTAAAGAATCCTGTAGTTGCTGGGAAATACTCCAGCTCTGGACTTAATCAGGAATACTCAGCTCCAAAGTCAGAGTTTAAGGCCCCATGGAGAGCCTCCGGGTTCACCTATAACCTGGTTTCTTCCTTACCTGTTTTGAACTGTTTCTTTTCTCTTCACTTATACTCCTCTCGTTCTCCTGTCTCCAAACCAGACCCTGATCTGATGACCACTGGCATGAAGGAAGGAGGAGGAAGTATGGCATAAATACTTCCCCCTTTGCCTATGATAATAATAATCTATTATTCAGCCCTTTACTGGTCTAATCTTCCAACAGCTGTAGGAGATAGGGATCATCATCACTGCTTTACAAATATGGTGTGGAAAGTTTTAAGAACTTATCCATACACCAGAAACTTGAACTCAGATCTCTCAGTCTTTTATCTCTTTCAAACCAAGTCTTGCTGCACCTCAAGAAAGACAAGGTTAGTTGACTCCTAGGCTAAGCTGCCAGTAACTGAATCTGGAGGGACAAGTAAGCAGAGGAGGATGGACACAGAGAGGTTCCTTTATGTTCCTCTGGAGGCTTGCAGACAGTGTTGGTGCCCCTTTCTGCCCCCACCCCTGGGGTACTCACTTTCTCCCCCTTCCTCCCAGGTCATCAAGAGAGAGGGCACAGGTACAGAGATGCCCATGATTGGGGACCGAGTCTTTGTCCACTACACTGGCTGGCTGTTAGATGGCACAAAGTTTGACTCCAGTCTGGATCGCAAGGACAAATTCTCCTTTGACCTGGGAAAAGGTAGGCGTGGTCAGTGGGCTGGCAGGATAGGTTTGAGGTGAACACAAACTGTCACAAGCAGAAACCATTTTCTCAGGACCAGGCTCAGGGAGGAGTGGTTTATCACACTCTGTTACACTTTCTGTCACTCTTTTTTTCCTTCTACCGATCTGTAACTATATTGATCTATGTCTTCTCTTCTCATCACCTCCCAGCACCTTACTCCGGCTTCAAAGGTGGACTGTCTTGCATCTTAAACTCTTTTTTTCAGGGTCAAGTGATCTTTTAAGGGTTCTGAGACCTGGTAGCACTTAATCCAACCAGGTATCTCACCTTCTGGTCCCATTTCTAAAGGATGTCCAGCTTCCCCATGAATGTGGTCCGGTAACTCTCCAGGAACACAGTGTGAGCCCAGAATCAGAACCCTGCTAAGGTGATCCTGTTTGCCTCTATATCTGCAGGGGAGGTCATCAAGGCTTGGGACATTGCCATAGCAACCATGAAAGTTGGGGAGGTGTGCCACATCACCTGCAAACCAGAATATGCCTACGGTTCAGCAGGCAGTCCTCCAAAGATCCCCCCCAATGCCACGCTTGTGTTTGAGGTGAGTGTCCGGCCACAGATCCAGGCTAAAAGCCAGGCCTTATCTCAGCCCAATGCCTGGCTGCCCTCCAGCCCTTCCTGCTTCTTGGAAACAATGTAACCAAGGCTGAGGGCCTGGCTTTATAGGAGGAGGAGAAATGAACAGGGCAACTGGCTCTGCTGCTACTAGTAATAGAAGTAATGGAAGCTTCGGGTAGGAAGAGGCAGGCGCAAGCCCCTCTCCAGACTGAAAGCATGGTCGGGGTTAAGGCCTCTTTATGTCAAGAGTGGTACCCAGAAGAATACTGAAAGGAGTCGGGAGGTCAGAAAATATGTACCCTTATAAATGGCAGTACAGAATATTGGTGCTCTAGAGATCAGAAGAGGGAGCAGTAGCCCCCCCACCCCCGTGGGTCAAGGACTGAGAAAAGCCTTCTCTGAGGAGTTAGAACTTGACATTGTTCAACATGAAAATGGTTGAGCCGATCTGTGGGCACTTGAATGTTGAGAAACTGCTGAGAGATATTGGGTAATCATTCCTAACACCTACCAAATTGGGCTCATCGGGTAGTGTGAATCAGGATTACCTGGAACACGTCCTGATGCGTCCTCATGAGTAGAGCAGGTAGCAAATAGATTGCTCTCCTCGGCTTAACTGAAGTCCATGTAGGCTGCCCACCTCTACTAAAGGTGAGGTTAGAGCAGCTCCCAAGAACTTAGCAAAAAGCGCCCCTCTACCCGACTCCTCATGACTGCCCTTATGGTCAGTTCTGGCCTGCCAGTTAGTAGGAACTCCCCTGGATGAGAGAAGGGTTGTGTTTCACTGCCCAAGAGTTAGTATGGGAAGGAATTGTGTCACATCTTGTCCCACAGGTGGAGTTGTTTGAGTTTAAGGGAGAAGATCTGACGGAAGAGGAAGATGGCGGGATCATCCACAGAATACGGACTCGCGGTGAAGGCTATGCTAAGCCCAATGAGGGCGCTATTGTGGAGGGTAAGACAGTCCAGTCTTGGGTTTCAGTTCTAATTTTGATATTTAGGCCTCGGTGGCTTTGGGCAGGTAACTTCCCTTCTCTGAGCCTGTTTTCTTGGCCATAAAATGAGGGGTTGGACCATATTCTCTTTGAGAACACAACTAGGAGAATCTTGGGGTGATGTAGAGAGGCTGATGGCATCCTTCCTCAGTCACCTTCCCTTTTACAACTCTGGTACACTGCCTCTCTTTCATGCCAGTTGCACTGGAAGGGTACTACAAAGACCAGCTCTTTGATCAACGAGAGCTCCGCTTTGAGATTGGTGAGGGGGAGAACCTGGATCTGCCTTATGGTCTGGAGAGGGCCATTCAGCGCATGGAGAAAGGAGAACATTCCATTGTATACCTCAAGCCCAGGTGAGGGGTGGGCACTTAGTAGAGTAGGCAGGCAGGCAAACCAAGGTCAAAGATACAAAGTGAGTTATCTCTCTCTTTTAGTGAGTTGTATTCTCAGCTGTTTGTATCCTTTTTAATCCTGGGCACACCAAACATACACCATTATGATCTCTTCAGTGTACTTGGAAGTGTGGCCACAGTTGTCTACATCTCCTTGGATCTGAGCCCCGTCTTTTCAGTCATAATTGCTACAGATTCTCTCCTCTGCCATCAAGATTTTCCTGTCCCACTCATTCATTCAGTCATACTGAAACATACCTATTACATGCCAGACACTACTGAAAATTCCTAGGGGTTCAGAGACTAATAGAACATTGTTTTTACCTTCTAATTCTAGTTGTTTAGTGAGGTGTCATTTAAGTTAGTAACCACACTGCTGCCTGGCTGTGAGTTATTAGAAGGTTACGAAGGATGCTGAGGGACCATCTGATTGTGTGAAGAGGCCAGGGACAACTTGCCAAACATTTGAACCAAGTCTCAAGGGATGGGAAGGTACTTTCCAGGAAACGGACAGGAAGCCTTTTCAGCCTGGAGCAGGTTAAGTGTTGCCAAGATGACACAAAGTATTTTTCACCCCTACAGCTATGCTTTTGGCAGGGTTGGGAAGGAAAAGTTCCAGATCCCACCAAATGCTGAGCTGAAATATGAATTACACCTCAAGAGTTTTGAAAAGGTAAGTTGGCTCAAGGTCTTCCCAGCTGAAGTCAAGTTCTACCCTCTAGGTGACTCTGGGGTAACTGACAACTTTGTTTCTCCTCTGGGGTGTGGCAGGCCAAGGAGTCTTGGGAAATGAATTCAGAAGAGAAGCTAGAACAGAGCACCATAGTGAAAGAGCGGGGTACTGTGTACTTCAAGGTGAGCCAACAGTCACTGTTCTGAGGACACTCCCAGGGAGAGTTGCTCTGAGCCCACTCCTCCCTTGGTGACTAAGACCATTTTCTGCCAAGAAGTGGACAGGTTGGCACCTGCCGTCTTCACCTAGTATATCTGAGCTTGCTGGCCTTGCCAGCGGGAGGGGTCGGGGCAGGAACCTCTTATGGCCGTGTGTCACTGATGTCTGCAGGGTATAACAGCCTGGTATCACTGAACCTGTGCCAGGAGCCTGAGCCTCTCTCCCATTCTAGGAAGGCAAATACAAGCAAGCTTTACTACAGTATAAGAAGATTGTGTCCTGGCTGGAGTATGAGTCTAGTTTTTCCAGTGAGGAAGTACAGAAGGCACAGGCCCTTCGACTGGCCTCTCACCTCAATCTGGCCATGTGTCATCTGAAACTACAGGCCTTCTCTGCTGCCATTGGAAGCTGTAACAAGGTGAGATCCCCTCAGAGGGCATGGAGGCAGCATTCACATGCAGGGTTGGGTAAGCTGCCAGCATGTCTGAAACTTCCCCTTGGTGACTAGGGCAGGGATAGTGGGGTGGATTCAGTAGGACCTCAGATTTCAGGCCACAGGCACGGATGTTAGCTTTAGTGGTGGGAAGCAATTGGCACAGAAGTAGGAGAACACATGGAATGGGAAGAACCACGTAAGCGTTTTCTCCCACCTTGGTTCTTGGCCTCTCCTCTTAACCTACTTGCTTTATTCTAAAGTGAATGTTAATGTCTGAAGTCTTTTTATTTCATCCAGAGACCTGCTGTCCTCCCTCTCTGCCTGTTGGATTAAATGAGGTCCTTCCTAGACCTTGTATTGTTCCATTTAATGCCCCAGGCCTTGTTCTTCCTGGGGTGGAGACAGCCATTTGCATTCCTCCTCATCCTGCTGAGGGGTACCTTTGGCACCCAGCCTTGGCCAGATGAGGTACAACCCCTGAGCTCCCATGGTGTTGCTTCCTCTCGGCATCCTTTAGGCCCTAGAACTGGACAGCAACAACGAGAAGGGCCTCTTCCGCCGGGGAGAGGCCCACCTGGCCGTGAATGACTTTGACCTGGCACGGGCTGACTTCCAGAAGGTCCTGCAGCTCTACCCCAACAACAAAGCCGCCAAGGCCCAGTTGGCTATGTGCCAGCAGCGGATCCGCAGGCAGCTTGCCCGGGAGAAGAAGCTCTATGCCAACATGTTTGAAAGGCTGGCTGAGGAGGAGAGCAAGGTGAGGATTGGGGTAGGGGACAGTTGGGACAGCATCCCTCCATTTAACCTGGCTACTTTGGGCTCTTCATGCCTTTGGTTGTCTGTGCCAGTCCCAGAAACCAGAAGTTGCCCTTTTCCCTGGAGCATTAAGGAGCATGTGTCCCCTGCTGTTGGGGCCAGTATTCTGTGATCAGTGCTGGAAACCTACCCACAAGCCCCAGAAGCTGGGTTGGTTGCTCTGAGTGTACTTCCAAATTAGGTTTTCTTGTGGGCCAGGCGCAGTGGCTCACACCTGCAATCCCAGCACTTTGCACGGCCAAAGTGGGAGGATTACTTGAACCCAGTAGGTAGAGACCTCGGTGACTTACGATGGCACCACTGCACTCCAGCCTGAGTGACAAAATGAGACCCTATCTCAAAAGAAAAAAAGAGCTAGATACTTTTTGTGTGCGTTTAAATAGATAATACATGTACATAGTTAAATTCAAACTGTACCAAAGAATATACAGTAAAAAGTCTGCCTCCCCAACCAGAAGCCACTGACCCTTCTGGTTCTTGTATGGTTCCAATGTATTGCTTAATACACAGGCAGATATTCATGTTGCTTTCTCCTTTTCCCCTAACAAGAGGCAACATGCTCTACCTATGATTTGGCATGCTGTGCTTTTTTCTCATGACAGTATCTGGAAGCACCGGGCACGGCAGCTCACGCCTGTAATCCCAGCACTTTGGGAGGCTAGGCGGGCGGATTACCTGAGGTTAGGAGTTTGAGACCAGCCTGACCAATATGGTGAAACCCCGTCTTGGGGAAAAAAAAATAATAATATCTGGAAGGTTATTTTACATCAGTGTTTAAAGAGCTTTCACATTCTTAGGCTTACGTAGTATTCCATTGGATGGATATGGCATATCTTATTTAATCAGTCCCCTTTTAGTCTTCCAGTGTTTTTTTTTTTTTTTCTGAGACAGAGTTTTGCTCTGTCACCCAGGTTGGAGTGCAGTGGCGTGATGTCAGCTCACTGCAAACTCTGCCTCCTGAGTTCAAGCAATTCTCCTGCCTCAGCCTCCTGAGAAACTGGGATTACAGGTGCGTGTCACCACACCCAGGTAATTTTTGTATTTTTAGTAGAGAAGAGGGTTCACCATGTTGACAGGGCTGGTCTCGAACTCCTGACTTTAGTGATCTGCCCGGCCCTGCCTCCCAAAGTGGTGGGATTACAGGTGTGAACCACCATGCCCCGGCCGTCTTTTTGTTTGTTTGTTTGTTTGTTTGTTTGAGACACAATCTCCCTCTGTCGCCAGGCTGGGTGCAGTGGTGGGATCCCAGCTCACTGCAACTTCCGTTTTCTGGTTTCAAGCGATTCTCCTGCATCATGCCTCCCGAGTAGCTGGGACTACAGGCACATACCACCACACCCAGCTAATTTTTTTTGTATTTTTAGTAGACACGGGTTTCACCATGTTGGCCAGGATGGTCTCAATCTCTTGACCTTGTGATATGCCCGCCTTGGCCTCCCAAAGTGCTGGAATTACAGGCGTAAGCCATCGCACCCAGCCACCCGGACAGTCTTAAACAGTGTTCTAAACAAGCACTGTACAGTAGAAACACAGTATTAACCACATGTAATTGAAAATTTTCTGGTAACCATGTTAAAAAGGTGAAAAACAGATGGAATTAAGTTTTAGTTGCATTTATATATTTTTCAGACTGTCTTCAAAATTCAATATATATTTTGCACTAAAAACACATTAGTTTGAACTAGCCACTTATAGTAGTGGCTACCACACGGGACAGTGCTGTTCTAAATAGCACTGTAGTGAATGACCTTGTGAGTTCATAATTTGTGATTTTTTCACACAGTGTCTCTTGCCCTGTCGCCCAGGCCGGAGTGCAGTGGCACAGTCAGCGCACTGCAACCTCTGCCTCCCTGGCTCAAGTGATCCTCTTGCCTCAGCCTCCCAAGTAGCTGGGACTACAGGTGCACACCACCATGCCCAGCTAATTTTTGTAATTTTTGTCAAGATGAGGTTTCACCATGTTGTCCAGGCTGGTCTCAAACTTCTGGGCTCAAGTAATCTGTCCACCTCAGCCTCCCAAAGTGCTGGAATCACAGGTGCGAGCCACCACACCTGGCTTACACAGGTATATCTTTAGGGCAGATGCAGGAGAATTGGTGTGTCTGTGTAATTCTGCTAGGAATTAAGTGTGTATTTTTTCACTTGGGAAGTCAAGCTCTTTGCTGTTCCTCTTCCTTGCAGGCCAAGGCAGAGGCTTCCTCAGGAGACCATCCCACTGAGACAGAGATGAAGGAGGAGCAGAAGAGCAACATGGCAGGGAGCCAGTCTCAGGTGGAGACAGAAGCATAGCCCCCCTCCACCAGCTCTACTCCTGCGGCTGCCTGCCCCCCCCCAAGTCTCCCCACTCCACCCTGTTAGTTTTGTAAAAACTGAAGAATTTTGAGTGAATTAGACCTTTATTTTTCTATCTGGTTGGATGGTGGCTTTAGCGGGGAGGGGGGAAAGAAGTAGGCTGGGGGACTGAGGTGGGGAATCATTTCAGGAGGTGTCACCCCCCTTCCCTTCCCCCATTGCACATGAACGTATGTCCATCCATACATAATTCATCAGAATGTTAATTTATTTTGCTCCCTCTGTTAGGTCCATTTTCCAAGGGTAGAAGAAGCAAGTGGTAGGGATGGGGTCTGATATGAACCCAGGGTGGAGAGGGAGACTCCTGGGCAGCCATTTTCCTCATCCTTTCCCTCTCCCAGTCCATTTCCAAACGTGGCCTCCATGTGGGTGCTAGGGACATGGGAAAAACCACTGCTGTGCCCATTTCTTCTCTGTTCCCTTCCTCACCCTGACGGTGTGGCTGATGATGTCTTCTGGTGTCATGGTGACCACCCCCTGTCCCCCATTCTGGTGTTTCCCCTGTCAATTTCCCCTCTCAGCCAGGTTGTGTCCTGAAATCCCCTCAGCCTCTTCTCTGCACGTTGCTGAAGGTCCAGGCTTGCCTGAAGTTCCGTGCTTGAGCAATAAAGTGGAAACAATAAAACCTGGGTGTCAGGCAACTCTTTCTGTTCAGTCTTGGAGGGGTGGGTACATAATGGGTAGTGGCAAAATTAAGGGGTCACCCACTTGGTCCCAGTTCAGCTTAAATAAGTGCAGTACCTCATATAACGATGCCATCGTTGGGCAGGAAGCAGGCCCACCATGCAGGGCTTCCTGAGCACTGCATAGGCTGCAGTGAGACTTAGGCCTACACCCTCACCGTAGGTTCCCAGCACTCCCTCCCTTCAGCAACCTGGTAGTTTTTAGTGCCTCTGGTTTTCTTCCCTGCCACTTAGGAAGAGGAAAGTCTAAACATCTAGAAGACTGGGTCACATGCATGTTCGTTTTGAAGTTAGCATTGGTCTTCTGCCTACCTCTGATCTGGCAGAAGTTATCTTTGTGCATTTTGGTTTCTTAACAAGGTAAAACTGGTGTCACTAACCTCCTCCTGTCAGATACCTTTTACATGATTAAGGTTGAGTCAAGAACAGTGCACATGGCCCAGCTTCCTTCTCGGCCTCAAGAGGAAAAGGCTTGTGCTTTTTTTGTAAGTGTGCTTTTTTTGTAAGTATGCTTTTACCCTTAACTTGTATGGCATGGTGGGGCCCTGAGAGAAGCCAGGCAGCACAAGCCAGTCATGCTGAGCTGCCTCCAGATGATCCTGGCTCTCCAGGCCACAGCCCATGTCTGCCCTCACCCCTCTCCTCTCCTACTGCGAGGTCTCCAGTCCTTTCCCAACAGTGATGTAGTTGTCTGCTTACCCACGTGCCTGTATAGTTCCTTCCAGAAGAAATGTATCTATAATGGTGGAAGATTAATTTCTGTGTAAAAGTTTTTCACCAAGCCATACAGCATGGCCGATGCTGATGCTAGGACTAAAATTGGGGTGTGCAAGTCCTCCAGAGTGAGTGTCCCTTGAGCCCAAGGCACCAAGGGTGCAGAGATCTGTGACTGTGCCACTGAACGCCAGCATGGGCAAGAGAGCGAGACCCTGTCTCTTTAAAAAAAAAAAAAAGTCCCAACGTAACTGCTGTCTTACTGGGCTTACCTCACGTCACAGCCCTGTATTTGTGGTTTGTGTCTGGGTCCTGTTGGTATTTCACAAATAGAAGATTCTCACCCCTGCAGCCAACAGTATTCACTAACTCATTGAGCATTTATGAAGTAAGCCTAGCACACGTACTGACAGCCTCACATGAGTTCAACTTAGTCCAAAGGAGGTATAACCCTAATAACCCCATCTACAGATAAGAAATCCAAGACAAGTGGAAAGGTATGCCTGAAAGGTGAGGTCTCTGAACTAATCCAGTTGCTGCCATGAGGTTCATGTAGCAGTGGGCAAGTCTCGGCCTCTTTCCTCATCTGCACAACTTGAAAGCATTCCTTAGGTTTCTTCCAGCGCTGTGTCCTGTAGGATTCCAAGAATGTAAAACCATTTAACTGGAACATTTAGAGATAAGTCTTGGTTTATGTAACATTAAGACTATCAAGTGAGGATGTTTTGTTAAAATGCCTACAAGCCTTTAAGCCTAAAAATAATCTCAACCGCATACTCAAGTATGCCCTGGGTCAGTGCTTCAAGTTCATTCCCCAGTCAGTTGTCCCTTCCTACCAACACTTAAATCTTTCTATATGCAGAGAATGTGCCTGAATAAAGGAAAGCTAGTAGCAAGCAGTACTGTGAGCTGTTAAGCCTTGCAAGTGGTCTCTAGAAAAAACTAACATTATCTTGTCCTAGTGCTGGTTCTAACATGGAGTTCTGTGAATTTTATCTCCTAAATATTTCTACTTCCTCCAGGTGCTAGTACCGTTCCCTCTCATCACCAATGCTGCCCTGCAAAAGGCTCCTATCTTGGATTCCCTCCTGCCCCACCTGCAGTTCACTCTGCACTGTATCCAAATCGTGTCCCTCTGAGTATTTAAATCGCTTTCAATGGTTTCCCATCCCATTTAGGCTAAAGATTAGAATCTTTATCATGGCTCACAAAACCCTACAAGGCTTGACAAAGTGCACTTTGACACTTGCCCTCACTCTATACCAGCTACGCCACCCTGAGGGTGAATGGAGAACTGTATTCCATTTCAATTGGAGAAAAACTGTGAAAGATACTTTATAAAGGACTAGCAAATTATCTTTTTAGAAAATGTTGCTGGAAAAAAATAACCCCACCAGGCGCGGCAGCTGACACTTGTAATCCCAGCACTTTGGGAGGCTGAGGCTGGCAGATCACAAGGTCAAGGAGTTCGAGACCAACCTGGCCAACATGGTGAAACTCCATCTTTACTAAAAATACAAAAATTAGCCAGGCATGGTGGTGGGCATCTGTAATCCTATCTACTTGGGAGGCTGAGGCAGGAGAATTGCTTGAACCCGGGAGGCAGAGGCTGCAGTGAGCTGAGATCATGCCACTGCACTCCAGCCTGGGTGACAGAGTAAGACTCTGTCTCAAAAAAAAAAAAAAATAGAAACCAGAGCCTCTCATGCCTTATTCCTGCTATGCCTCAGTGAATAATTTTCCCTTTCCAAATGCATAACAACTCAGAACCTTATAACTCTTAAGTTGAAATGGCAATGGACTAAGGGCAATGCTGAATAAAACCAATGTAAGAGTGTAGACATCGTAAGTAAGGAAAATTGGTTCTCTTTCTGGAATTCATTATTGCTGCCTTATGGCTACAGTTCCCCAGTTGTTTGCCAACCTCAGATAATGTGGATGCATTATCCCCAGTTAGAAAATCTGGGAATCATAAAAACACTAATTTATCCTGTACTGAATGACGCTATACCAATTCTTTAAAATTTAATTTTCTTTTTTCTTTTTATTTTTCTTTTGGAGACAGTCTCGCTCTGTCGCCTAGGCTGGTATGCAGTGACGCAGTCCCAGCTTGCTGCAACTTCCACATCCCTGGTTCAAGCAATTCTGTCTCAGCCTCCTGGGTTGCTGGGACTACAGGCACACACCACTGCAACTGGCTCATTTTCGCGTTTTTAGTAGAGATGGGGTTTCACCATATTGATCAGGCTGGTCTTGAACTCCTGACCTCCAGTGATCCACCCGCCTTAGCCTCCCAAAGTGCTGGGATTACAGGCGTGAGTCACTATGCCTGGCCTATTTTTTCTTTCTTTTTCTTTCTTTTTTTTTTTTTTTTTTAAACAGGTCTCCCTCTTGCCCAGGCTCAGCACAGCTCACTGCAGCTTTGACTCCCTGGGCTCAAGAGATCCTCCCAACTCAGCCTCCAGAGTAGCTGGGACTACAGGCTCAAGAGATCCTCCCAACTCAGCCTCCAGAGTAGCTGGGACTACAGGCACACGGCACCATGCCCAGCTAAATTTTTTTTTTTTTTTTTTTTTTTTTTTTTGGACAGCGTATAGTTCTTGTCACTCAGGATGGAGTACAATGGTGCAATCTAATTTTTCTATTTTTAGTAGAGATGGGGTTTCACCACATTGATCAGGCTGGTCTTGAACTCCTGACCTCAGGTGATCTGCCTGCCTCGGCCTCCCAAAGTGCTGGGATTACAGGCATGAGCCACTGCGCCCGGCCACACTACACCAATTTGAGAGGCAAAGTAAGAGTGAATGGTCTCAGTGATCAAGAAAAAGCAATGCCTTTGTGAATGTCTAGGATCCTTTGGCTAGAAGAAAGGATCAGCCATATCCTATCTACCCACAAGATATGCATATTCCATAGGATCTTCAGTCTCCTGTTTCACTCTTAGAAGTGCCTAAGATATAAAATGATTTGTATTTTTTAGGTGAAATTCACATTTTTAGGTGAAATGAAGTTAACCATGTTAAATTCAACCGTTTGGTGGCATTTAGTCTTTACAGTGTTACCTAGTTCCAAAACGTCTTCCTCATTCTTTGTGTTTTAAGCCTCTTTCCTAATGTTTAAGTCACAGAGTGACAGTGAACTTCTCATCCATCAGTAGTCTCGAGCAGACTCCTGGGCTCAGGAGATCTCGCCTCAGCCTCCTGAGTAGCTGAGATCACACGCGTGCACCACCATGCCCAACTCATTTTTGTATTTTTGGTGGAGTCACGGTTTCGCCATATTGTCCAGGCTGGTCTTGAACTCCTGAGCTCAAGAGATCTGCCTGTCTCAGCCTCCAAAAGTGTTGGAATTATGGGCATGAGCCTCCACAGCCACCCTAGAGGTGAACATTCTGATAATGGTTTTGGTTTTCCCACCCCTTAAAACCTAATATGAAGCTTAGGGTTTGAACTTGGATGAGAGACTAGAGATGGGGTAGAACACAGGGTGAGGGAGCATGCAACTGCTTTGTAGATGAAAAAATATATTCAACGCACCAGAAACACAGGAATACCTGTGGGACTCGGTGCTTTTTTTTTATGACTGAGTCTTGCTCTGTTGCCAGGCTAGAGTGCAGTGGTGCGATCTCGGCTCACTCTGCCTCCTAGGTTCAAGCGGTTCTTGTGCCTGAGCCTCCCGAGTAGCTGGGATTACAGGCACGAGCCACCACACTCAGCTAATTTTTTTTGTATTTTTAGTAGAGATGTGGTTTCTCCATGTTAGCCAGGATGGTCTCAATCTCCTGACCTCATGATCCGCCTGCCCTGGCCTCCCAAAGTGCTGGGATGAGCCACTGAGCCCAGCCAGACCCAGTGCCTTTTAATGGACCTGGCCATCCCCACAGTACCCAACCATAAATATGAGCTTGTAACAGAGTTCAGCCTCAGAATATATCTGCAGTCTCCAGTATTTATCTAGACTTCCTCCAGTTTACTATTCTGATCTGATGTTCTTTCTTACATTATCTGGCTGTCAGATCCATTGGGATGTCTAGGAAAAAATCTGCCACCACCTTCCCCAGAATAAAAACTCCTGCCCTCCAGCCTCCTCCCACTATGTACAGACATAGAAAGTAGGAACAGGCTGGGCATGGTGGCTCACGCCTGTAATCCCACCAACTCAGGTGGGTGAGGCACGAGAATCTCTTGAGCCTGGAAGGTGGAGGTTGCAGTGAGCCCAGATAGCACCACTGTACTCCAGCCTGGACGACAGAGCAGGACTCTCAAAAAACAAAAAAGAAAAAGGAACAGCCCCTGGTAGATAAGGTAGATATCACTATTTTTTTTGAAACATCAAGTGTGAGTCAGCCTGGATTTATAGATCTAAATCTAAAAATGTTTTGAACACCTGTACAGTTTCATAAATAATACTCATATTGCCCTGATTGATGAGGCACCCCAAAGAAAGGCAGGACTGGATTCAACATGGAAAGAAAGTATCCCAAGAAGCCAGCCATGAGAGTGATGGTTCTGTCTGTGCTACAAGAGTAAGGCCACTGAGGGCGAGATGCAAGAACTTTGTGCTGGGGGCGGCCACAAAACAGAGCAGATCCAGAATCCAGGCAACCTTAACTTCAGCCTGAAGACTTTCCTAGGAACTATGGTAGCAAATGATGGAAAGGCCCTGGGGTTTGTGATCAAACAATTCTGGTTTGAGCACGTACCCCGCCCACAACCCTTCTGCCATTTTACTTAATCTTGCTGAACCTGTTTTCCTTTACCAAAAAAAATACAAGCTGACATAGTGGCTGAACTAATTATGTGAAATATGTGACATGTGCTTTGCAGCAGGTGGCTTTTAAACTATTGACCAGAAAGCACATACACTGTAAAAAAAAAATAAAATTTGTTTACATTACAAGCCAGTATACACATATAAGTATTTACAATTGAAACAGCGGTTTCATAAAAACTATACTTACTACTTGGGAGTCACTTGGAATATTCTACTGTATTTAATTTTTTATATGCTGATTGCAACTCACTACATTGTTTTCACTCCTAATGGGTAGTATAGTTTTTTAAAAATACTCCCCGAAGCAGTTATCAGTTATTACTTAGATTAGTAAGATTCTCGGGAATGATCTGATGGCTAGGAATCTTCATTGCCAGGGAAACAAAGAAAAAGGGTCAAGGTTATTAGGTCAAGCCCTAGGTAGCCCTGTTGCCAAGGGAACAGATCGGCCACGTCAGGGTTGGTTTACCCACGGCTGCAGCCCTGTGGAGAAAAGGAGTGGCCCGTAGGCCTGTCACTCACAGTCAGCGGTGGTAAGCCCGCCTCCAAGTCCGGAAGACGCGGAGGAAGACAGAGATTGGAGGTTTAGGCAGTGACGTAACTTTCTGCCTTAGGTGGCCTTCTGTTATGGCGGCTGTTGCGTCGGGGGTTCAGGGAATATTTACTGGGGCTCCTCGCTCCCTCTGCTCTTGGAAGTGCCATGAGGTCAGTGAGCTACGTGCAGCGCGTGGCGCTGGAGTTCAGCGGGAGCCTTTTCCCGCACGCAATGTGCCTTGGAGACGTCGATAACGATACGGTAAGTGCATGCGCACTGCAAGGGACATCCTGGATCTGTGCAGGGACCGGGCAAGGGAAGTGGAAGAGGCCGCCCGAGCGTGCCACGTGAACAGGAGCATGCGCGTTGGGGCTAGTATGGAGCGCTAAAGAGAAAAACTTTATTGATAGCTTCAGTGTCCTTGGTTGGTTTTGTTTTGTTTTGTTTTGTTTTGTTTTGTTTTGTTTTGTTGTTTTGTTTTGTTTTTTTGAGACAAGAATCTTGCTTTGTCACCCAGACTGGAGTGCAATGGCGCGATCTTGGCTCACTGCCACCACTACCTCCTAGGTTCAAGCGATTCTCCTGCCTCAGCCTCCTGAGTAGCTGGGATTACAGGCGCCCGCCACCACGCCGGGCTAATTTTTGTACTTTTAGTAGATGCGGGGGTTTCGCCATGTTGATCGGGCTGGTCTCGAACTCGTGACCTCAGGTGATCCACCGGCCTCGGCCTCCCACAGTGCTGGGATCACTGATGTGAGCCACCGCATCCGGGCCCTGGTAGTATTTTTGATCCCTCTGCCTAATTCAGTAACGTGTTCACTGGAAGAGACAAACTGGTGGCCAAGTTTTCTGGATCACTGCTTCTGAGTTAAGCCTCTTTTAGTGGCGTCACCTCTCAAACCACTTACCTTGGCCGGGCGTGGTGGCTCACGCCTGTAATCCCAGCACTTTGGGAGGCCGAGGCGGGTGGATCACGAGGTCAAGAGATCGAGACCATCCTGGTCAACATGGTGAAACCCCGTCTCTACTAAAATTACAAAAATTAGCTGGGCATGGTGGCACGTGCCTGTAGTCCCAGCTACTCGGGAGGCTGGGGCAGGAGAATTGCATGAACCCAGGAGGCGGAGGTTGCGGTGAGCCGAGATCGCGCCATTGCACTCCAGCCTGGGTAACAAGAGCGAAACTCCGTCTTGAAAAAAAAAAAAAAAAAAAAGGCGGGCGAATCACCTGAGGCCAGGAGTTCGAGACCAGCTTGGCCAACATGGTGATACCCCCGTCTCTACTAAAATTACAAAATTAGCCGGGTATGGTGGTACGCGCCTCAAATCCCTGCTACTTGGGAGCTGAGGCACGAGAATCGTTTGAACCCGGAAGGCGGAGTTTGCATTGAGCTGAGATCACGCCCACTGCACTCCAGCCTGGGCGACAGAGACAGACTCCATTTGAAAAAAAAAAAATCACTTACCTTTCAAAGCCATAAAGTCGAAATAATGATGCCCTTTTGCCTGTGGCTCCGCCCCTCCAAAGACTTCTCTGAGCCTCCTCCTACTCTCACAGAATTAAAGACTCTATCCATGCTTAATTTAGGCATTAAACTCCTGTCTGCTGCTGTTACACTTGGCGCACTCTGCTGGAATAGATTGGGGTATTTCCCTGCCTCGCTCTACCACCGGCGCAACAATCACCGGCACAACCCAGTGTTAATAAGGTCCGGTTTCTTCAGTGCCTGCTCCATGGTAGATGTAGGTATCTGGTTACTTGTGCTACACCTTTGTTGAATTACAGAAGCAATCTCCATCTACCTGCTCTCCTCAGTAGTCGTTCTTCTCTTTTTTTTTTTTTTTTTTTTTTTTGAGACAGAGTCTTGCTCTGTCACCCAGGCTGGAGTACAGTGGGTTGATCTCAGCTCACTGCAACCTCTGCCTCCCGGGCTCAAGCGATTCTCCTGCCTCAGCCTCCCGAGCAGCTGAGATTACAGGCGCCTGCCACCATGCCTGGCTAATTTTTGCATTTTTAATAGAGATGGAGTTTCACCGTGTTGGCCAGGCTGGTCTCAAACTCCTGACCACCTGCCTACCTGGACCTCCCAAAAGTGTTGGGACTACAGGCGTGAGCCACCACGCCTGGCCCTTCTTGTTTTTTAAATCAGTTACCACAGGTCAAGCCTAGTGGGATTACAGGCGTTAGCCACCATGCCCTGCCTATTCTGTCATGCAGGGGCATTGCTTACTTCAGTGTTAGCGTTATTGTTGTTGTTAGTGTTTTATTCTGTTTTTCTGCAAATCTTTATTGAACTGCTCATTATGCACCAATTTGGGAATTCATAAATGGGCGAGAGAATTCCAGTCATCAGGTAGCTCATAACCAAGTTGAGTGATAGTCACAGGATAATAAAATGTAATGAGATACATTGACTAAAATATGTAGAGGATTCTCCAGTGGAGCATTAGAGGGAATAGTGTCTGACGCTCTTTTTTTTTTTTTTTTTGCAGACTTTTCCTTTTCATTTATTATCTATTTCATATTTCTGATGCAAAGCACTGTATTGCCCTCTTCTGCCTTCTGCCCCATCTTCCTACTCTGCCTCCCTGCTTCACACTTCCTTAACTGTCCTGTGCTCCCTGCCCCCATAAGACAAAGACTAAAATATCTTTATTTCCCACCGCCTCCTAGTGCTGTGATGGAGAAGGTATTTTATGAGGCCTCTTTTGGCTCTAGCCCCTCTGGGGAGGAAAGAGTTATTCTCATAAATTTGTATTATGTTTTCTGGGCTTTCATGTTTCTTCATGGACTGCCAAGCAGTTTAATTTTATGAGAAAATCAGAGGAGGCATTTTTTTTAAAATGATGATGATTATTATTTTTAAGACAGAGTTTCACTCTTGCTGCCCAGGCTGGAGTGCAATGGTGTGATCTTGGCTCACTGCAACCTCCGCCTCCCAAGTTCAAGCGATTCTTTTTCCTCAGCCTCCTAAGTAGCTGCGATTACAGGCATGCACCACCATGCCTGGCTTATTTGTATTTTTAGTAGAGATAGGGTTTCTCCATGTTGGTCAGGCTGGTCTTGAACTCCCAACCTCAGGTGATCCACCTGCCTTGGCCTCCCAGAGTGCTGGGATTACAGGCATGAGCCACCGCTCCTGGTCAATTTTTTGTTTTTTTGTAAACACAGGGTCTGGCTCTGTTGCCCAGGCGGGAATGCAGTGGTACTCTCATAGCTCACTGCAGCCTTGAACTCCTGGGCTCAGCTGATCTCCTACCTCAGCCTCCTGTGTAGCTGGAACTGCAGGTGCATGCCACCATGTCTGGCTGATTTTTTTAAAAACGTTTTGTAGAGATGAGGTCTCACTGTGTTAACCATGCTGGTCTCAAACCTCTGGCTTCAAACAGTCCACTGGCCTTAGTGTCCCAAAGTGCTGGGATTACAGGTGTACGCAACCTCACCTGGCCACATTTTAAATAGTAAATTAACAAAGTAGCTTCAGATATACATTATTTTCCATTTTATCTGATTGCCTTCTTTGTTTAAAAGCATTTCCTTTTTTACATAGCTTCGTAGCACCAGCTTTTTTAAATCATGCTCTTCTAAATGAGTTACACTATTACACACTCACTTCTACAATATTAGATATACTACCATTTTTTCCACATGAGTTGTAAGCTTCGTTATGGTAAACTCCATAAGGATAGGAATGTTTTAATCTGTTTTTTCCACTGCTATATTCTCAACACTTAAAACAATGTAGGCAGTGGCCGGGCATGGTGGCTCACACTTGTAATCCCAGCACTTTGGGAGGCCGAGGCGGGTGGATCACCTGAGGTCAGGAGATCAAGACCAGCCTGGCCAACATGGCAAAACCCCGTCTCTACTAAAAATACAAAAATTAGCCTTGTGTTATGGTGCACACCTGTAATCCCAGCTACTCAGGAGGCTGAGGCAGGAGAATTGCTTGATCCCAGGAGTTGGAGGTTGCAGTGAGCCAAGATCACACCACTGCCTGGGCGACAGAGCAAGACTCTGTCTCAAAAAAAAACATTTGGCTGGGCGTGTGGCTCATGCCTGTAATCCCAGCACTTTTGCAGACCAAGGTGGATGAATCCTTTGAGGTCAAAAGTTCGAGACTAGCCTGGCCAACACGGTGAAACCGTCTCCGCTAAAAATATGAAAAAATTAGCTGAGCATAGTGGCACACGCTTGTAATCCCAGCTACTAGGGAAGCCAAGGCAGAAGAATCGCTTGAAACTGAGAAACGGAGGTTGCAGTGAGATGGAGCCACTGCACTACAGCCTGGACAACAGAGTGAGACTGTCTCAAAAAAAAAAAAAACCACAAAACATTTATCTGAATGAATGCCGTAGTATGTAGTAGGCTCACAAACAATGTTGGTTTGTTTATTTTTAAGTTTTTTGTAGAGATGGGGTCTTGCCATATTACCCAGATTAGTCTTGAATGCGTGGCCTCAAAGTAAATCTCTGGCCTCAGCCTCCCATATCCTCAGCTGGGATTACAGGCACGAGCCACTATGCTGGGCCCCTGAATATTTATTTAATGAATACATAACAAAAAATTTTTTTTAAGAAACGGAAGTCAGAATGAAAGAGAATGCCCAGCCAGCCCCTGAGTTTTCAGGTAAAGTTGGGGGTACAAAGATAAATGCCACCGACTCCCGAGTAGCTGGGATTACAGGCGTGCACCACAACACCCATCTAATTTTTGTATTTTTAGTAGAGATGGGGTTTCACTATGTTGGTCAGGCTGGTCTTGAACTCCTGACCTCATGATTTGCCTGCCTCGGCCTCCCAAAGTGCTGGGATTACAGGCATGAACCACCACGCCTGGCCCAAAAGTATTTTATTTTTAAAAAAGAATGAATTGTATTAAAGATGATTCCCCAGCCTTGGAGTTTAACTAGAGGCTGAAAAACAGCTGGTATCAGTACTCTCTATATGCCAATCACCATTTCTAAATGCTTTCCTCTATTAGCTCAATTCTCACAACCACCTTATGACATAGATACTCATCATCCTCATTTTCTAGATGAGAAAATTTAGGCAGAAAGAGCTAGATTCAAATCCAGACCGTTGCACTCTGATCCTCTCTGCTCTGCAGCCCCTCTCCTGGGTATCTGCAAAAGTCCTTGGGGCAGCCACAGTTGAAACATCAAGACCAGGCACAGTGGCTCACACCTGTAATCCCAGTAATTTGGGAGGCTGAGATAAAAGGGTCATTTGAGCCTAGAAGTTCGAGACCACCCTGAGCAACACAGTGAAACCCCGTCTTTACAAAAAAATAGAAAAAAATTAGCCAGGTATGGTGGTGCCCACCTGTCCCGGCTACTCAGGAGGATTACTTGAGCCTAGGAAGTTGAGGCTGCAGTGAGCCGTGATCACACTATTGCACTCCAGCTTGGACAACAGAGTGAGACCCTGTCTCAAAAAAAAAAAAACAAAACCAGGCATAAGAAACATCAAGTAATAGAAGGTTTGATGTAAAAAACAAAACAAAACAAAACAAAACTAGTTTTATGCTTCTGTGATCTGATACTGTCACCAGAAACTCACATAACAATTAAAAAATAAATGAAAGATTTTTTTTTTTTTTTTTTTGGGATGGAGTTTTGCTCTTGTCGCCCAGGTTGGAGTGCAGTGACGCAATCTCAGCTCACTGTAACCTCTGCCTCCCAGGTTCAAGCAATTCTGCCTCAGCCTCCCAAAGTGCTGGGATTACAGGCATGAGACACTATGCTCAGCCAGAAATGAAAGATCCAAATAAATTCCAATTTGTTTCTAACTTTTCCTTACTGTTTACCGGTTACCTCTGTTGCCTTTAGAACTAAATTTTTTTTTTTCTTTTTTTTTTTGAGACTGGAGTTTTACTCTTACTACCCAGGCTGGAGTACAATGGCACAATCTCGTCTCACCACAACCTCCATCTCCCAGGTTCTATCGATTCTCCTGCCTGAGCCTCCGGAGCAGCTGGGATTACAGGCATGCGCCAGCACACCCAGCTAATTTTGTTTTTGTTTTTTTGTTTGTTTGTTTGAAAAGGAGTCTTGAGTGCAGTGGTACAGTCTCGGCTCACTGCAACCTCCACCTCCTGGGTTCAAGTGATTCCCCTGCCTCAGCCTCCCAAGTAGCTGGGACTACAGGCGTGCACCACCGCACCCGGCTAATTTTTGTATTTTTAGTAGAGATGGGATTTCACCATGTTGGTCAGGCTGGTCTCGATCTCCTGACCTCGCGATCCGCCTGCCTTGGCCTCCCAAAGTGCTGGGATTACAGGCATGAGCCACAATGGCCAGCCTAATTTTTAGTAGAGACAGAGTTTTGCCATGGTGGCCCTGCTAGTCTTGAGCTCCCGACCTCAGGTGATGCGCCCGGCCAGAACTAAATTTCTTGAGAGTATAATATTAGTGTATTCTGGGAACAGGAAGGAGATGTTGGCTGTACCCCCAAGAGGAGATCATAAAGCAGTTTGCAGAAGTGGGGTTTGAAGCCATTTGGTTAACAACATGAGCTCTGGAAAGGGCAGCTAACCAGATACAAATGGTGGCGCTCCATGCAGGGACCTCCCTTCTCTGGAGCTTAGCCACCACTTGAGGGCTCAGGAAGCCCACAATGGGGAGCAGCGCCTTTGAGTTCTGCCCCCTCAGGCCCCACCATCCTGTGTGGTTCCCACATACACCTCAAGATCCTAAAACCTTGCTAGAGGACGGAGGACCCCAAGAGCTCACATTGTCTTTTTGTTTGGCTGCTGATTAAATATGAGGTCTGAAGTTAGATTCTCCAAAACTCTGTCATCTTGGGTTGTTTTCAAAACATGTCTTTTTTTTTTTTTTTTTTGAGACGGAGTCTTGCTCTGTTGCCTAAGCTGGGCTGCAGTGGCGGGATCTCAGCTCACTGCAACCTTTGCCTCCTGGGTTCGAGCAATTCTCCAGCCTCAGCCTCCCGAGTAGCTGGGATTACAGATGCCTGCCACTACACCTGGCTAATTTTTTTTGTAATTTTTAGTAGAGACGGGGTTTCACCATCTTGGGCAGGCTAGTCTTGAACTCCTGACCTCATGATCCACCTGAATTGGCCTCCCAAAGTGGTAGGAAAACCAGCCAACATGTCCCATATGTAATGGGCAGATTGGAAGAGCTGAAGTCGGGCACGTGGAGCCTAGAGCTGTTCAGGTGGCATACTTTCCTGGGCTGGGCCATAGATTGTGTGTAGCCCCAATTCCTGTAACCTCGCCTACCCCTAATATACATACCCCTAAATGGAAATGAAGAACTGGGAAACTATGGTTGTGTTGGCCCCAAAAGATTGTTTTGTTTTTTGAGACTGGATCTTGTTCTGTTGCCCAGGCTGGAATGCAGTGGCACGATCATGGCTCACTGCAGCTTCATGCTCCTGGAATCAGGTCATCCTCCTTCCTCAGCCTCCTGAGTAGCTGGGACTACAGGTGTGCATCACCACACCTGGCCTAATTTGTTTTTTCTTTTTTTTTCAGACAGGGTCTCACTCTGTCACCCAGGTTGGAGTGCAGTGGTGCTATCCTGACTCACTCACTGCAACCTCCACCTCCCAGGCTCAAGCAGTTCTCCTGCCTCGCAACTCTCCCTCCCCACCCCCCGAGTAGCTGGGACCACAGGCATGTGCCACCACGCTTGGGTAATTTTTATATTTTTTGTAGAGACAAGGTTTCACTACGTTGGCCAGGCTGGTCTTGAATTCCTGAGTTCCAACAATCCAGCCACTCCACCTCCCAGAGAGCTAAGATTACAGGCCTGAGTCACTGCACCTGGCCTCACGGCAAATTTTTTAAGTTTTTCTAGAAACACAGTCTTGCCGTGTTGCCCAGCCTGGTCTCTAACTCTTGGCCTCAAGTGATCCACCCGCCTCCACCGCCCAAATTAGTGGGATTACAAGTATCAGTCATTGTATCTGGCCAGACTTTTAATAAAGTTGATGAAGATACGAGTTGAGGTCTTGTGATTTCCCTTGGTTAGACTAAGTAGAGAAGAGCTCAAAGTGGTTCCACAGAGTCCCATCCTAATGCTTTCTTCTCTCTCCATTTGAAGTTAAATGAACTGGTGGTGGGAGACACCAGCGGGAAGGTGTCTGTGTATAAAAATGATGACAGTCGGCCGTGGCTCACCTGTTCCTGCCAGGGAATGGTCAGTATTCACTTCTCTGGGCCTGGAGGGGGGAAGGGATCCCTTCTGTCCAGGGAACACCCACACAAGTGCTCACCCATGTGTCCTGACTCCTCAGCTACTGGGCCCAGGCACTGCCTTGCAGCCAATTTGATTCAGAGAGGACAGCCCCCAGACATGCTCCCATCTGTTCTCACACACATATACGTGGGCAGGGGTGTTCTTGTGTAGTGGAGTACTCCTTGACACTTTAGGGAAGCTGCCTAAGATTGTCTAATCTTAAAGTATAGTCAAAAATGGGGGCAATAATTTGAATAAATCTAGAAATATGATAGCCTAGTTCTATCTGCCACTACACCCTGCTAATTTTTTTGTAATTTTTAGTAGAGATGGGGTTTCACCATCTTGGGCAGGCTGGTCTTGAACTCCTGACCTCATGATCCACCTGAATTGGCCTCCCAAAGCGTTAGGAGTTTTTGTTTTATTTTAAGTCCAGATTATCTTAACTACCTCAGGTCTTCATGTTGCTATCTGGGTAAACCAAACCTATAGCACAGGAACTCAGTTAATAAAGACTATCACCGTAAGTTATATGGCACACGTTTTCAGTGGAGGATGGTGATGAGAAAACCCGCCCACTGCTTCTTGCTTCACAGAGATCAGGGAGTACTGGTCTCCCTTGGCGTCTCCCTGAGCCTGCCTTTCTCTCTTGCAGCTGACATGCGTCGGGGTTGGAGACATTTGTAATAAAGGAAAGGTAAGAACTATAGGGGACCTTGGAACTTCAGCAGGACTCCAAAGGCTCACGTTGATTCTTAGCTCGCAGTGGAAATCGGTTGAAGGTTAAAGACTTCAGCTCTGACCCTTGTGATCTGATTATCAGGCATGTTTCCAAAACTCCCTCCCCAGTCTGTTTCTACTATACCTCTGATTGTCCTAGAACCTGTTGGTGGCAGTGAGTGCTGAAGGCTGGTTTCATTTGTTCGACCTGACACCTGCCAAGGTGTTGGATGCTTCTGGGCACCACGAGACACCAGTGGGAGAGGAGCAGCGTCCAGTCTTCAAGCAACACATCCCTGCCAACACCAAGGTCATGCTGATCAGCGACATCGGTGGGCATGGCTACCTCTGCAGGCTGCCAAGAGTAGGAGGCAGTGGATACTAGAGCAGATCCCAAGGGACTGGGGCGAGAGGGAGAGTCCACATTCATTTATGCATTTGTTATGTACTGAGCTCCCATCATAAGCCAGGCATCACTCAAGGCACTGGGATTGCCATGGTGAATAAATAGACCAAAATTGCTGCACTCCTGAACCTTATTATGAAGAGACAGAAAAGAAGCAGTATAGGCCAGGTGTGCTGGCTCTTACCTGTAATACCAACACTTTGGGAGGCTGAGGGGGGAGGGTCACTTAAGGCCAGGAGTTCGAGACTGTAGTGAGCTATGATCTCACCACCGCACTCTAGTGCAGGACCCTGTCTCTATTAGAAACACGAAGGAAAAGAAAAGAAACACTGTAAGTTTTGTGAAGTAATTAAGTGTTATATTGGAAGGTAATAAGTGCATGGCTCCATGCAGTGGCCCACGCCTGTAATCCCAGCACTTTGGCAGGTTGAGGCGGGCAGGTCGCTTGAGTTCAAGAGTTTGAGACCAGCCTGGCTGACATGGTGAAACCCTGTCTGTACTAAAAATACAAAAACTAGCCAGGCATGGTGGTGGGCGCCTGTTATCCCAGCTACTCAGGAGGCTGAGATAGGAGAGTGAACCTGGGAGACAGAGGTTGCAGTCAGCCAGGATCATGCCACTGCACTCTAGCCTAGGCAACAGAGACTCCTTTTCAAAAAAAGAAAGGTAGTAAGTGTAGCCAGGCGCCATGGTTCACGCCTGTAGTCCCAGCTTTGGGAGGCTGAGGCAGGTGGGTCACTTGAGGTCAAGAGTTCGAGATCAGCCTGGCCAACATGGTGAAACCCTGTCTCCACTAAAAATACAAAAATTAGTTGAGCATGGTGGCACATGCCTGTAATTCCACCTACTCAAAAGCCCAAGAGGCAGGAGAATCACTTGAACCCAGGAGGTGGAGGTTGCAGTGAGCTGAGATTGTGCCACTGCACTCCAGCCTGGTGACAGAGACTCCATCTCAAAAAAAAAAAAGGGGGGGGGAGTAAGTGCAATGGAGAAAATAATTCACAGAAAGGGCTAGAGTGTCGAAGTAGAGCTAGCAATTTTGTTTTGTTTTTTTGAGACGGAGTCTTGCTCTGTCGCCCAGGCTAGAGTGCAGTGGTGTGATCTCGGCTGACTACAACCTCCGCCTCCTGGGTTCAAGCGATTCTCCTGCCTCAGTCTCCCCAGTAGCTGGGACTACAGGTGCACGCCACCACGCCTGGCTAATTTTTTGTATCTTTAGTAGAGATGGGGTTTCACCATGTTGGCCAGGCTGGTCTTGAACTCCTGACCTCGTGGTCCGCCTGTCTCAGCCTCCGAAAGTGCTGGAATTACAGGTGTGAGCCACTGCACCTGCCCAAGGTAGCAATTTTAAATGGAGTTGGTAGGGAAGTCCTCACTGAGAAGGTAACATTTGGTTAAAAAAAAACAAAAACCAAAGGGGTAAGCAAGGGAGCCACACAGATAGGGAGGCTTGCAGGTGGTGGGGGATACATAGGCTGAATTGGGACACTTGAGTTGCGTGTTTGGGAAGTAGTATAAAGGCAGAGAGGGGATAGGAACTGCAGAACAGATGGACCAAATGGACGAGCAGCATGCCACAAACGCAGGCAGGGGCAGGGGAGACAGTATGAAGTGAGTAGCCCGGCAGATGGGGCATGAATCCACACTGGCTAGGAAGTGCCACTGTTAGCAGAGGAGCAGAGGCTGCTCGTGAGACTGCAAAACGCATCTTGTCTTTCATGCCCACAGATGGAGATGGGTGTTGTGAGCTGGTGGTGGGCTACACAGACCGTGTGGTGCGAGCTTTCCGCTGGGAGGAGCTAGGTGAGGGTCCCGAACATCTGACAGGGCAGCTGGTGTCCCTCAAGAAATGGATGCTAGAGGGTCAGGTAAGAAGCTGAGGCTGGGGACCAAGGCCCCGGGGAGCTGGGAGGAAGGCCTCCTGGAGGAGGCAGTGGAAGGACAGTCGTGGGATAGGGTCAGAGTGGGGAGAAGTGAAAAGTCACCTTGTCAAGAGAGATCCAAAGACCATTTCAGATCACGGGCTTAGGGAAATGCTAGTGACAGGCAAAGAGAAAGGCATGTGGGGCTAAGAATGAGGAGTGTGGAGTGGGTGTGGAGTGGGCCACATCAGGACCTAGACCACAGCTGGGACATGAACAGGAGAAAGCACGTGGTCTGTGTGGAGAGGGCGGTGCCGGGCAGGAACCCTGGAAACTCAAAATCCTTCCTCCTGCTGCTACCCTTGAAGCCCTCAGGGCTGTTCCCAGGACCTCTGCCCCCCACCCCCGTCCCACCCCATTCTCTGTAGGGTCCCACTTCTCCCTCCATCTCCCTTTAATCCTATTCTCTGGTGCAGGTGGACAGCCTCTCAGTGACTCTGGGGCCACTGGGTGTTCCTGAACTGATGGTGTCTCAGCCAGGCTGTGCTTATGCAATTCTGCTGTGTACCTGGAAAAAGGACACTGGGTCCCCTCCTGCCTCTGAAGGGGCCACGGATGACAGTAGGTAAGGGAGTACAAGCCTGTGGATGGTGTGGGGTACGTGGAAGCAGGATGGGCTCCCAGATGGCACATGGTAGTAAAATGGGTCTGCAGTTGGCACAGCTGCCTCATTTGGGTCCCAGCCCAAGCACCTTTGCCCCATTGGGGAGGATTATTTTAGGACCAAGAGAATCCTGAGCTCTAACTTGTAGCACCTGAAAGAGATTCTGAGACTCCAACCTGGCAGCCCCATCCCTGTCTTTTCTGTTTGCCACATGGGCCAGTGGTAGATTTCGAGGCTGACTCAAATCCCAGAAGCTCTTGCAGGCATAAGGGCTGGAGAACGCAGCTCACTTGGTCTCCTGCTTGGTCCTTCCACCCTCCTGCTCGCAGGGAGACCCCAGCTGCCCGAGACGTGGTGCTGCACCAGACATCTGGCCGTATCCACAACAAGAACGTCTCCACTCACCTAATCGGCAACATCAAACAAGGTGAAAACGGGGAGCTATGGGTGAGAGGGGAGCTGGGAGCAGCCGTCAGTTCTGGATGAGTGGAGATCCATAGCCCTCCCCTCATTTCAAGCCCTGTCCTTCCCCTGCTGCTACGGGCCACCCCCTCCCTGTAGGCTCTGACCTTGTGCCCTGCCCTTTACGTTTTCTTCCTCTGGCCCTTCTGTCCTACCCACAGGCCACAGCACTGAGAGTGGTGGCTCTGGCCTCTTTGCCCTGTGCACCCTGGATGGTGAGCAATGCTGGAATGGGGTGGGGGGCTGTGTGCCTGTGGGGTCTGCTCGGGGCCTATCCCACCCACACTCAGCCTGCCTCTCCCCCGGCAGGGACGCTGAAGCTCATGGAGGAAGCAGACAAGCTGCTATGGTCAGTGCAAGTGGATCACCAGCTCTTCGCCCTGGAGAAATTGGATGTCACCGTGAGTGGAAAGCCTGGCAGAGCAGAGCATTCTTGAGTTTTCCACATAGAGAGATGAGATTTGGAATAATCAGCCTATTCTCACATCCCAGGGAACTCTCTCAGCCTTTATCTTTAGTCTCCCTCTCTCTCTCTCTGTCTCTTTTTTTTTTTTTTTTTGATACGGGGTTTCCCTCTGCCCCCTAGGCTGGAGTGCAGTGGCACGATCTTGGCTCACTGCAACCTTTGTCTCCCAGACTCAAGCCATCCTGCCACCGCAGCCTCCCAAGAAGTTGGGACTACAGGCATGCGCCACCACACTTAGCTAATTTTCCTAAATTTTTTGTAAAGATGAGATCTCACCATATATGGTTTCGGATTCCTGGGTTCAAGCAATCCTTTTGTCTTGGCCTCCCAAAGTGTTGGGATTACAGGCATGAGCCATCATGCCTGGCCTTAAGTCTCTTTAGATAGGTCTAAATCCATCTAAAGCAAGTTTGCTTCCTCTTACTCTACTGTATTTAATGCTATACTCTGCTGCTAGAAGTCTGTCATTTCCATAATCTAAATCCATCTAAAGCTAGTTTGCTTCCTCTTACTGTGCTGTATTTAGTACTATACTGTGCTGCTAGAAGTCTGTCATTTCCATAATCTAAATCCATCTAAAGCAAGTTTGCTTCCTCTTACTGTACTGTATTTAGTACTATACTGTGCTGCTAGAAGTCTGTCATTTCCATAATCTAAATCCATCTAAAGTGAGTTTGCTTCCTCTTACTGTACTGTATTTAGTACTATACTGTGCTGCTAGAAGTCTGTCATTTCCATAATCTAAATCCATCTAAAGTGAGTTTGCTTCCTCTTACTGTACCATATTTAATGCTATACTGTGCTACTAGAAGTCTGTCATTTCCATAATCTAAATCCATCTAAAGCGAGTTTGCTTCCTCTTACTCTACCGTATTTAATGCTATACTGTGCTGCTAGAAGTCTGTCATTTCCATAACTTCAGCAGAAGTCATAGCCTCAAAGAAAAGTTCCTGTGAGAGCCTGGAAGTGAGTTATTCGTCCCAACTCCAGAAGCGTATTTTATAGGTTTTTCTTGTCCATATGTGAATCTCTGTTTAATAGCACTGTGGCCCCTGAATCAGCAGGTAAGAGCTACACTTTATATTGCCAACAGGCATGCTTGTTGGTTTAGGAGGAGAGGCAGACCAGGGTTCGAATCCTGATTCTGCTGCCTCCTAGCTGAGTGGCCTTGGGTGAATGACTCTTATCTCTACAAGCTGAGGTTTCCTCGATATAAAACTGCATACTTCCCAGGACGGCTTGAGCATCACGTGAGCTCATTTGACAGCCCCTGTTACTGCACAGCCCATGAGCGAAATTCCCCCCCAGCCCGCTGTCTGTCATCCAGAGTCCAGTCCATGGCTCCTTTATGTGCTTTGTCTCTGGCCTTTTTCAGGGCAACGGGCATGAGGAGGTAGTTGCATGTGCCTGGGATGGACAGACATACATTATTGATCACAACCGCACCGTCGTCCGCTTCCAAGTGGATGAAAATATCCGTGCCTTCTGTGCAGGTGACTCCGCCCCCACCGCCCCTTTCTGACCACACTTTAGATAAGCGAGTTAGCTATGCTAGGGAAGTGTTTGCCTCTCAGTTCCCTTTCTCATGTATCCCCTGATGTACGTCTTCGTTAACCAGTGAGTTCTTTACCTCTTTTTTTGGGGGGTGAGGGGTGGGGTACTACATTGCCAGCTTGACAATTCTGAATAAGAAATAACAGCCCCTAACATCTCCACCCCTGAATATTTCAAAGAATGGAATGAGTTTCTGTCATCTGTCTGGGATGTGTGAAGACATCAGGAAGTTCTTTTCCACCTGAGCATGCAGCTCTCTGTGAAGAAAGTTCTCCTAGAGCATTTTCATTAGTTCCAAATCAGGGGCCTTGGGAGGCAGCACTCACTCTTTGGGTGGCTGGGGGATGCATTTGGAAGGAAGGATTGCACCTAGGAGAAGCCTTACTTTCTGACCGTGTTTTGCTCGTCTCGCCCTTGGGTGAGCAAGGCCGTCCCTCACCACTCCAGGGATGTCACTACGATGGGAAAATCACAAATAGCACCTTTTTGGATGCTGTTCTGCCTGGGTTTTGTTACTATGGTTTTTCTGTATCTGAAGTGGGCCAGATCTTTTCCTGTCTTACCTGTTTTACTGAGTTTCTGACAGAGAAGAAAGAGAGCCTTGAATTTTTTTTTCCTGACATCAGTGGGAGGATGGGAAGTGCTGACTCAGAGGTCTGTGTCTGCTCCCCACCCCTGGCACTGAAACTTCCTGACCTTTGTCTCCCTGCCCACATCTCCTAGGCTTGTACGCCTGCAAAGAAGGCCACAACAGCCCCTGTCTCGTATATGTCACTTTCAACCAGAAGATCTATGTGTACTGGGAGGTGCAGCTGGAGCGGATGGAGTCTACCAATTTGATGAAACTGCTGGAGACCAAGCCGGAGTACCACAGCCTGCTGCAGGAGCTGGGCGTGGGTGAGTCCCAGGAAAGCCGGTGTCCAGGGTGCCCAGGAGACCCACAGCCTCTTACCCATTCCTTCTTGGCTCTCAGATCCTGACGACCTCCCTATGGCTCGTGCCCTGCTTCACCAAACGCTCTACCATCCGGACCAGCCACCACAGTGCGCTCCCTCAAGCCTCCAGGATCCCACCTAGCTGTACTTGCCTCATAGCTGGTGAAGGATTCTTCTGAACCCCCACCCTACCCCCTAAAGGTATCTGTGGTATTGACAGAAAAGGGAATATGCATTACAGAAGTGCAGGATTTCACTCTAGGCGTGAAAGGTGGCAGCAGCCCTAGGGTGACCACAAACTACAGACCTTGCAGTCTTTTTGGTGAAAGAAGAGACAAGTTGACTCTCTGCCCATTTCCTTATGGACCTCACCCATCACACCAGCAGGGTCATAGGACCCTGGCCTTGTTGCAAATCATCTGGGACATGTCCCACTCCCCACTCTCACTGTGTAGAAAACAGACTTGTTTGCATGGCCCCAACACCCATAAGGAAACCAGGTTTTAGGCCCAGGGGAGCAGTGGAGGCAAGGGCTCCACCCCATCGTAAGCTCTGTCTTTCATGGCACAATGACATGAGTCATTGTTTTTTGTCTGTTTTTGTTTTGAGATGGAGTCTTGCTCTGTCACCCAGGCCGGACTGCATGGCGCACCCTTGGCTCACCACAACCTCCGCCTCCCAGGTTCAAGCGATTCTCCTGCCTCAGCCTCCCGAGTAGCTGAGACTATAGGCGTGCAGCCCCATGCCCAGCTAATTTTTGTATTTAAGTAGAGATGGGGTTTCACCGTGTTGGTCAGGCTGACTTGAACTCCTGGTGTCGTGATCCGCCCGCCTCGGCCTCCCAAAGTGCTGGGATTACAGACGTGAGCCACTACACCCGGCCAACATTAGTAATTATTAAAGGAATGGCAGACTGTTTTGCTTTGAGGGGTCTTTCAGCACATTTTGCAGTCTGGTCTTACCCATGTTCCTAGCAGTCCTGAGATGATTTTCCTCCATTTACCAAAGCATCTGGGGCAGTGCTTTCTCACATCGCCATATTCTTCAGGTATGAGTCCGCTTCAGAAGCCCTGCTCCCATTTTCCCACCCACCCATTCCCCTATAAAACACCTTATTGTCTATAAGACAATAGACATTTAAAATGTGATGCAGGTTTGTGGTCCAGACCACAATCAAAATTATATCTTGGGTCATTTATGTGCTGTCTGTTCTTGACTCCCTGTGCTCTACATCGGTGTTTTTCAAACTGTGGATGCAGTCCTTTGGTCAGTTATGGCCAGCATTTTTTAAATAGATAGACTAGAATAAAGTAAAATAGAAAATAGCAGAGTACATTGCTCACAGTGTAGGTAAGTACTGTTTTGCTTCAGTCATATGTGCACGTGTATACTGAGTACCGTATAAACTGTATTCCTTCTGCGGTAAGCTGCGGTCAGAGGAGCTTCAAAACCATTGCTCTCAATTATATTGACCCCTAGTCAGATGGGTCAGCCTGAGTGAGGGCCCACATTTACATTTCCTTTCTGTAAGGGATGACGGGCAGAGTTATCATTCAGCTCTTGACAGGCAGAAAGGAAGACCATAGAAGACCATCGACATAGAGAAACAAGAGTTTATTCCAGTAGAGAAGCAGCTGAGCAGAGGGCTTGCCACTGGGCCTGGGGTCTGCAGATACAGAAGCAGCAGGAGCCAGACAAGGAAAGGCACAGGACAAGACCCAGGAAAGCGGACCTTGTGGAGCAAGGCGGTGAGGGAGAGGGAAACTTAGGATTTTGAGACCAGGTTCTGTGGTAGACGTGGTAAGTGAGCCCCTCTCCTTTCCTTCTGAGGACAGGGCAGGCAGCTGAGAAAGGTCAGGCCAGGTGTCACGGGCAGCTCCTTGCATCCTGGTTCTTCTGTAACTCAATCCACCCCAGGCTCAAGACCGTTTCAGCCCAAGGGTCCCAGTTGTTCAGGTTAGCTGTACCACTGTCTTTCTCTGCTCTTTCTTTTTGTTTGTTTTTGGAGACCGAATCTCTTTCACCCAGGCTGGAGTGCAGTGGCACGAACTTGGCTCAGTACAACCCCCATCTCCCAGGTTCAAGCAACTCTTGTGCCTCAGCCTTCCAAGTAGCTGGGATTACAGGTGCGCACCACCACGCCTGGCTAATTTTTGTCTTTTTTAGTAGAGATGGGGTTTTGCCATGTTACCCAGGCTGGTCTCAAACTCCTGACCTCAAATGATCTGCCCACCTCAGCCTCCCAAAGTGCTGGGATTATAGGTGTGAGCTATTGCACCCAGCCTCTTTACTCCTAACCCATGATTTGAAAAACTCAAACCAGCCAGAAAGACTCTCAAGGGTCTGGCTTCTTAAGGTTTCGACTCTTCTCTTCACTGTGAATTCAAAAAAGCCTCTGTCTCCTGACAGATCCCAAACTTAAAAAAAAAAAAAAAGAAAAACCGGCGGGACGCGGTGGCTCACGCCTGTAATCCAAGCACTTTGGAGGCCAAGGCAGGCGGATCACCTGAGATCTGGAGTTCAAGACCAGCCTGACCATCATGGTGAAACCCTGTCTTAAAAAAAAAAAAAAAAAACACCTCTGTCTTTTTGCTTTGGCAAAGTCTGGCAGGGGTTTAGAAAGCCACTGATTCCAGGAAAAGGCAAGCTTAAGCTCAAGAGACCAGAGATGGGGATAGGGAGAAGTCCTAATGATGTGGATAGTTCTAGAAATCAGAAGGAATACTGAATAGGTTAAGTCGGAGTGCTGACAACCTCACTGTCCTGTCCACCTTGTAGAAGCAGTTCTCCACAAGGCTTTTCCACACACACACACAAAGTTCAGGGGCTTGGTGGGTACAAAAAGCAGATGGAGGATAAATACTTAGTATTAATAGCAGAAGTATGTCTGAGGTTTTGCACAGGGTAGTCAGACAATAACTGTTTTCAGACATTTGCAGCCCCAGAAAAGTAACTAATAAAAGCTCTCAGCCTTATGAGATGGACCTTCCTGTACTGACTCCCTCCCCTTGTATTGAATTCTGTTTAATGTTTCTTCCCCCACTCAACTGTGAGCAGATGTGTACAGAATCCAAGAGGCAGACTACAGGAGGTCCGGGGACCCAGGTTGGTGAGGCATGGCAGTCTAACTGTGGGAGATAATTTGTGGTGAGAGACATGGTGGTGTGGGAAGATGAGTTGTGTTTGGGGTGAGATTGGGTGGTGGGCAAGGACAGCAATCAGCAGAGCCTTCGACCTAGGCCAAGCAGGCCCCCTGTTTTGCTTAGGTTCCTATCTGTGGTCCTGATTTGGCTTCGCTCTTCTTGAGAGGGAAATGAATCAGAATCCTGGCATCGGGGCCCCTCTAGTGAAAACTCTTCCTGGGGAGTAGGACGGACAGCTGCCAAGAAGCAAGAGAGGAATGTGGCCAGCTGGGGGAAATGGGACAGCAGGGGTCAGGGTGGTGATTCGACGGGCAGACACCATAGTCCCCAGCTACCTGGCTCCAAAAGCCCCCTTTCCCCACACACCTCTTCCCCTGAGTCAAGGTCTTTCCCTCTGGGGACTGACTGAGACAGCAGTCACTGGCCAGGTTCTTGGTACAAAGGCAGGAAGGGCAGCTCCGAGAACGGGGCTTTCAGCCGCAGCACTCTGTGCTCCAGGTCAATGCAGCACTGTGGGGTGTAGAGCAGTCATGCCAGGTCACCTCAGCCTGTCACCTGCCTCCCAGCCTTCTCCTTTTGTTCCCCCTCCCACTTCCCACAGCTTCCACCTGCCTTTTGCTCTTCCCCCATCCCCATTTCCCTTGACTCCTGTTGGAGAGGGATGACCCAGTTCTCTTGATTTTTCACTTGGGTGGTAAGTAAGGAATCTCTAAGGAAGCAAAGCGAGAATTGCCCATCTCTAAGTCACTCTCATCAGGACCTGGTCCAGGCTTCCACACTTGTGCCTTCTGCTACTTTTTCCCCAGTGCTTTGGATCAGGCCCTGAGTGTGGGTGCCTTACCTTGAGAGAAAGCAGAGTCTGCAGGCCCAGGCAGAATTCAGGACTCTCAACATCTGCAGGAACCATTTGAAAACAAGAGGCTAAAGGTGCCCTGTGGTCACTGGTGCCCTCTTCTCAGCCCTTGCTCCTTCTCTGCCCACCCCATTCCCAGGTTCAAGGACGTTGGCACAGAGATAAGGGATAGTCAGAACATCTCTGGGGACTCCTTTTACCGCAGGGGCTGAAAGTCTTTGCCTTTGGCCCACCCTGAAGAGAAAGGTGAGAGGTGAGCACCAGGGCTGTTGCAGAAGGGGAGACTTACCCACCACCTGTGCGGAGCACACCACAGTCTCCTGCCCCACCTGTAGCTCCAGCTGCTCCACCTGGGTTGGGGGCCCAGAGGCCAGGTCCCCAGCTGAGGCTTTTAGGACGCTTTTCTCTAACCTGTGGTTGGGAAGCAAGGGTTATGGCTACCACAGCCCCCAGTGGGCTCCACCCCATTAATCAGCAGATGTCCCTCTCTGCTATGGGTTCACCTCGAACCCCTGACCCCCCGTGGGATCTAAGTCCTTGTGTTCTCTGCCAGAATCTTCTAGCCACTCTTTTGTTAAATAACAGCTTTATTGAGATAAAATATGCATCTATCGTCACTATCTAATTTGAGAATATTTTCATCACCCCAAAAAGAAACCCTGTCCCCCATTTGCTTGTTTGGGCCACACTCTTACCCCAGGCGGCTGAGACAAGCAGCGGAGATCTGATTGTGTTGGGTGCCTGTGTCCACGGCCACTCTGAGCAGCTGGTCCTGGCACTAAGAAAGAGGGATTGTGGTGGATCAGTGAGTGAGTCCCTAGGAGACTGGGTTGGGATTGGATCCTTCGTTTTCCCAGCCCATTGATGATTCCCTTTTAGAAATGAGTGGATAAAATTAACTGTCTTTAAAACTGGCTTTTATGAGACTCATACCATAGGAGCAAAACTCCCAGATAAAGAAATCAAAAAAGGAAGTGTGCCAGGCGCAGTGGCTCATGCCTGTAGTTCCAAAACTTTGGAAGGCTGAGGCAAGAGGATCACTTGAAACCAGGAGTTCAAGACCAGCCTAGGCACCGTAGCAAGACCCTGTCTCTACAAAAAATAAAATGGGAAAAGAAAAAAAGTAGAGTTATATGTGATGAGTTCATAAGTTTGGGGAAGATCTGCCAGAAATGCAGAAATGGTGATTTATTTGTTTAGAGGACTCCTTGGGAGTTTGATGGCCTCCTGGTTTGAAAACTCCAGGTTAGGAATAAAGGAAGGATGAGAAGACTGGAATCCCCTATTAGGAAACTCAGATGCAGTAACCAAGAAGTTCACCATTGGAAACAAAGGAAGACAAGTTCGCTTACTTTAGGAGATATACAGACATTTTTATATACACTTGGATGTACACACGTCATTTTCTCATTCCAAACATTCATTGAGTATCTACTATAAGATATGTTACTAGAAGGTACATCAATGAATGCTGTTCTTTAGGTGTCTAAAGGAAGTAAAATATAACTCTACTACATGGCAGAAAGTTTTAAGGTCTATAAAATGATGTGAATGGCCTGGCCCAGTGGCTCATGCCTATAATCCAAGCACTTTGGGAGGCCAAGATGGAAGGATCCCTTGAGGCCAGGAGTTCGAGACCAGCTTGGCCAACATGGTAAAACCCCCATCTCTACTAAAAATACAAAAAAAAAAATTTAGGCCGGGCGTGGTGGCTCACGCCTGTAATCCAAGCATTTTGGAGGCCAAGGCGGGCAGATCACGTGAGGTTGGGAGTTCAAAACCAGCCTGACCAACATGCTGAAACCCCATCTTTAAAAATAAAATTAAATTAAAAAATTAAAAAAGGAAAAAAAAAATTTAGCCAGGTGTGGTAGCACACACTTGTAATTTCAGCTACTCAGAAGCTGAGGTGGGAGGATCGCTTGAGTCCATGAGGTTGAGGCTGCAATGAGCTGTGATCATGCCACTGTACTCCAGCCTGGGTGACAGACTGAGACCCTGTCTCTAAATAATAAATAAAAGGAACCGGGCACAGTAGCTCACGTCTGTAATCCCAACACTTTGGGAGGCCGAGGCAGGTGGATCATGAGGTCAGGAATTTGAGAACAGCCTGGCCAACATGGTGAAACCCCATCTCTACTAATAATACAAAAATCAGCCAGGCATGGTGGCGTGCACCTGTAGTCCCAGCTACTTGAGAGGCTGTGGCAGGAGAATCACTTGAACCCAGGAGGTGGAGGTTGCAGTGACCTAAGATCGTGCCACTGCACTCCAGCCTGGGAACAGAACGAGACTCTGTCTCAAAAATAAATAAATAAATAAATAAAAGGATGTGAGTAGCATGCATGCCTGAGAGGTTGGGAGGGAGGAAAGGCTGTTTCCTACTGGGGAAATCAGAAAAGGTTTCAAGAAGGAGGTACCATCTGAACTGGGATTTGAAAGCTTGCAGAATGTAGATCCAGAATGATTGCAGAGCAAGAAGGGAGCAATCCAGGGAGAAGCAGCACAGAGCAGATAGTGAGTGGGAATTTACTGGGAATGTTTCAGTAGTGACTGAGTGGTTAAATGATGATCAGAGATGATCTTTGTTCTTAAGATGATCAAAGTTCTTAAGAACTAGGACGACGGGCCCAATGCCTTACACATGAGTTTTTTCCGGAATCACATTCTCCTTGCACACACACCATTCGTCTGTGTAGAGCACACTGAGGATTACTTACCTAGATTTGAGTACTGTATTTTGACCAAGGAAAGAGGGTAGAGTAATGGTGGTGGCAGATGGAATTGCACGGAGGGAAGATGGGTTGAGGTGAGGAGGAAGGAGGTGGAGGATTGGTCACATGGTTAGGTCCAGGCTAGGGAGAGAGGTGCCCTTTCTCCCTCCCTCCCTCTCCCATCCAGGCAGAAAGGAGAGCAGGTGAAGTGAGCCGCAGGCAGGGTTGTTAATGAAAGTGTGTCCCTGGGAGACCTCTCACCTTGCAGTTGACCAGAAGAGCTGGACTGCCTGTCTTGCTGGTCTTCTTCCTGCTCTCCTGGCCATGAATCAAAGCCTGCACCCAGGGAGACTCCCCCTGAGGCCGATTCGGGTTTCCCTCCACCAGGCGTCTTTGGATCACACTGCGTGGCTGCTGGCTCCATCACAAAACAATGAAGGTAGGCAGTTCTAAACCCAGGTAGCCAGGCTGCTCAGTTACCCCACTTAGATATCCCAGGATGTTCCCCCAATCCCATCCCAGACCTGAGCTTTACCCTAGGAGTTTACCCTAGGGTCCCAGCAGTCAGGTAGTGAGCGCAGAGTAAGCCCCAGTATCAAATCATGCCATTTCTCTGGGACACCAATAGATTGCTCGGCAGTGAAGAATTGGGAAGAGGAGAATGATCCTAAGTTAATCTTAGAGGAGAATGGTCTCTAAGTTAAACTGACTTAGTAGCCAAAGGGACATTTCAGAAACTAGTATGCTTAGGGGAAATTTTGTCTCAAATTTACGTTTTTTTAAACTAGGAGTTGTTTTGTTTTGTTTTGTTTTTTCCCTTCCCCTCTGACCTTATCCTTCAATGGGCTGCAGAGCCCAGGGTTGGTGGTGTGATGAAAAGAAGTAAGAAATTGAAGAACTAGGCCGGGCGCAGTGGCTCAGCCTGTAATCCCAGCAATTTGGGAGGCCGAGGTGGGTGGATCACTTGAGGTCAGGAGTTTGAGACCAGCCTGGCCAACATGGTGAAACTGCTTTTCTACTAAAAATACAGAAATTAGCTGGGCATGATGGTGCGTGCCTGTAGTCCCTACTACTTGGGAGGCTAAAGTGGGATGATCACTTGAACCTGGAAGGCAAAGGTTGCAGTGAGCCAAGATCACACCACTGTACTCCAGTCTGGGTGACAGAGCAAGACTCTGTCTCAAGAAAAAAAAAATTCTTAAGACCTAGCATGCTGGGAGTCATCTTTGACCTGTCCGTCATCTGCAACTACTCCCATTCCATCTAATCACTTCCCAAATTCTGCAAGTTTTGCCTTTTGTTTAGAATCAATCTGTCCCTCCTTTCTTTCTCTGCCTTCTTCTTTCTTTTCTTTTGTCTTCTTTTCTTTCAAGGCAGGATCTTGCTGTGCTGCCCAGACTGGGCTCTCATTCCTTGGCTCAAGGCATTCTCCAGCCTCAGCCTCCTGAGCAGCTGGGACCACAGGTGTATACCATGCTGCCTGGCTTCCATCCTTCCTTTCTGTTTCTGCCTGCATTCCAGACTCCCCACAGCTCTCCTGGATCCCTGGAACACCTGCCTAAGTTCATAAGAATCTGCCTCCAGTCCTGTTGCCTTTCAAATACTTCTGCTCAGAGCTTCAGACTGGAAGCAAGCTAAAAACCTTGCTACTCCAAACTGGTCCTTGGATCAGCAACTTGAACATGATTTCGAAGTTTCTTTAAAATGCAGACTCTCATACTTGCTGAATCAGATGTTTCATTGTGACAAGATCCCCAGGTGATTCATGTGCAGCATGGCAGGTTAAAGTTTGAGAAGCACCGAAGTAAAACATAAAACTAACCGTGTACTTTTTTTTTGAGATAGAGTCTTGCTCTGTCACCCAGGCTGGAGTGCAGTGGCACAATCTCAGCTGACTGCAACCTCTGCCTCCTGGGTTCAAGCAATTCTCCTGCCTCAGCCTCCCGAGTAACTGGAATTACAGGCGCCTGCCACCACGCCCAACTAATTTTTGTATTTTTAGTAGAGACAGGGTTTTACCATGTTAGGCTGGTCTTGAACTCCTGATCTCAGGTGATCCACCCGCCTCAGCCTCCCAAATTTTTGGGATTACAGGGGTCAGCCATTGCACCTGGCATACTCCCTTGTTTAAAATACATCAAAGACCCCCCACCCACCCCCAACCCTACCCTGCATTGCTTACATGCCAGAGCCCAAGCTTTTGAAGGGGAGGCACAGCCAAGAGTTTGTATCTTAAGTTTGGGATTCCATGTACATCCTATAATTAATGCAGGAGGTACCTCCTCCAGGATACCCTGTCTGAGCTCTTCATGCTCCTCTCTTCATACACCTCAGGCTGGGGTCCCTCGTCTTAGCTCCCTTTGCCATGCTTCTCACAAATGTTATGTATGGATTTTACTCCCCCATTAGCCTGGAGAGTCCTTGAGTCTATCTCACTCATCTTTATATCCCAGGGCACAGCTCAGCATCTAGTAGGCACTCAATAAATGGTTGCTGCAGACTGACTTCCCCCAGGCTCTACGCACCCCTCCACCTGCCCTCTCTCCTTGGGAGCCTGGGATTGTTTCTCTTCCCTTAGATTAATGAGGCCCTTGGGGTTGCTCCTGGCAGCAAAGCGGCCAGCAGGACACCCAGCGCTGGGAAAAGTGCGGCGAGTTCTGGGCCTGGCTGGAGAGACTGGCTCTGCATTTCCCATCTTCCACCTTCCCACGATGGACACAGGCTTCAGACCTCTCCCACTGTTGTGCAGTTGGCTCCACAGCCATCCCAGGGAGGGAGACAATAGGGTCTTCCCTACCTGTTGTGCCTTCCCTCCCAAAGCCACAGGAGGCAACTGCTAGAGATCAGCTCGGGAGATCCTAGGCAGAAGGGAGAGGTGGAAAGCCCAGGGCTTTCTCATCAGAAGGCAGGACCTGCCACTCTGGGATGGCAACGTCTGTAGAGCGTTGCACCAAACATATGTAGGATGTTTCCCAGTAGGTTCTAACCATTGAGAGCCAAAGAACTCGCTTTTCCAGCTCCATCCCTGTTTTTCAGCTAGGCTTGCTGCCACTGCAAGAAGAATCAGCCCCTGGCAGTTCCCTGAATTGAAGCCTCAGTGCAATCCTTTTCCCTCGTTGGGAGCTAGGGAGTGGCCAGGCCTCTGGGCTGGGGTCCTGCTGGGGCAAGCCAGGCTGAGAGGAGTCAGAAAGGTAGAGCTAGGTCAGGAAAGGTAATGAGGTGCTGCGTGGCCTTCAGGTTCCCGGGGAGAAGCAGCTGATGGAGTGCAGGTCTGCAGACATGCCTGCAACATCCCTGTGCAGGCCTGGTTGAGTACCTCTTCTCAGACTAGGAGAGGGGGCAGGGAACCAAGTGCTCTGAAGCCTTTCTGCAAAGGACTTCCTCTCTTCCATGGGTCAGAGGCCAGGTATATTTATCAGACTAAATGCAGTAGTAGCTGGGGGAATAGAGAACTGAGGTAGTGCCTGCTATTAGGCACTGTTCTAAGCGCTTTGTATATATTAGCTCTAACAACTCTCCCAACAGTCCTATGAGGGAGACACTATTAATTTTATTCTCATTTAACAGATGTAGAAACTGAGGGACAGAGACATAAAGTCAATTGCCCAGGGCAGTAAGTGGCAGAGCTGGGATCTGATTCCAGGAAGTGGCTCCGCAGCCCCGCTGGTCAGCACTGCCTCTCAGAGGGGAACGCCTGAATCTGAGTTGTCCCCCGCCCACTCACCTCACTGTCACTCCCCTGCCCCATTCCTCTGAGGCCAAAGCTGCTGCAGACAGATGGGAGGAGAGGAGCCTGGACGGTCCATTCCACTTAGGAGTGGGGGAGCAGCACGTGAGGCGGCCAGGGGCCCCTGGCAAGAGCCACGCAAAACCCTGATGCCCTGGGAAGGATGGAGGACCCCCACCCCCACCCCCACCAATGCTTTGATTCTGAAGAAAAAGGGCAAATGAATGGACAGACCTGGTAGAGGAAATCTGTGGTTCGGGAGGAGCAGAAAGTCACAACCCTAAACTGGCCAGTCCTCCAGGTCCTCCCGGTTTTCAGTGAACACTCTAGAGGGTTCCTGTGTTCCCGTAAGCCCCCACTCCCAAACAGCCTAGCTCCTCACCACCGTCAAGTTTTGGGCCACGAGAGGAAAACGTCGAGGAAGCCAAGCAATGAGAGTAGGACCCCTCAGAGCCACTGAACCGTGGGAACATCCCCAGTGAAGAGCCTCGAGTTGGCAGGATGACCTCTCCCCGTCGCAGCAAGGGAGCGAGACCCGAACGCTGAGGGTCTGCGCTTTACGTCCTGCCACTCCCGCTCAGGATCTGAGAAGTGGAAGGAAAGGGCTGGGGGACGCTGGCGGGGGTGGGGGTGCCTCACCAAGTCCTTGGAGGTACCGAGCCTCTTGAGGGAGTCCAGCGGGAGCAGGTCGGCTGAGTCCTTGTGCAGGAACTGAGTGGCCTGTTTGAGTCGGCGCTGCTGGCTCAGGTGGGCTCGGTCCTGAAGCTGTGCCTCCTGTCCCCTGGTCCTGGCTTCTCCCTCATCTCTCCTGGCCTCCTGCTTGGCGCTCATGGCCCCTGCCGGAGGAATGGGCCTGGGGCTGCTGCGGGGGGCCCTCACCCGAGTCCTCTCTGCTTCTTCCTGCCTATCTCCGTCCAGGGCCGGCAGCTCTCCTCCCAACAGGAGGGTCCCCGCGGGAGGGAAAGGGGAGAAATACCGTGCAGGAGCGTCCGCGTCAGTCTTTAATTTCCCGAGATTGCTGTAGAGGGAGTGAGACTCCGGCTGGAAAAACCCAGTCCTAGAAGAGAGGGAGGTTTGGCAGGGCCCACAGCTGGCAGACTTGGCCACGTCCCCAACGCTGGGGTCCTGGTCAGAGCAGGCGGTGGATGGGGCGTGTGTGTGTGTGTGTGTGTGTGTGTGTGTGTGTGTGTGAGAGAGAGAGAGAGAGAGAGAGAGACAGTGCTGTAAACTGTCAGGGTGCCCGTGCCAGGTGGTTTGCAAGGAAGCGCCTGTCACTGTGTGGGGGCGGCAGCTGGAGTGCACCTCCCTACCCGTGTGTGGCCCCAGTCCTTCTCTGCATCCCTCCCAGGCTCCCCGGGGCTGCCCAGCTGTTTCTTCTGCCTGGCGTTCTCTGCAGCCCAGAGCTGGCGTGCAGGTCAGTAACTGGGTTTAGATCAGAAAGAGGCAGCATGAGAGTGTCCTTCCCTCCTCTCATCCCCCTAGCTTTACCTTGCAGGGTCTCTTTCCTCCTGCCTAGCAGATTGGTCAGAGTCTAGCAAATTTACTCTGGAATCTGGGTTCCAGGGGATGGCAGAAACAGCTCTGAATCTTCCCATGAGTAGAAATTGTCCCCCGGTATCTCAGTCTCCTTTATATGACTCTCCTCAAGTCCTGGCTCTTTAAAAAATGTTATATTTTGACCGGTCGCGGTGGCTCACGCCTGTAATCCCAGCACTTTGGGAGGCCAAGGCGGGCGGGTCACGAGGTCAGGAGATCGAGACCATCCTGGCCAACATGGTGAAATCCCATCTCTACTAAAAAATACAAAAATTAGCTGGGTGTGGTGGCGTGCGCCTGTAGTCCCAGCTATTTAGGAGGCTGAAGGCAGGAGAATTGCTTGAACCCTGGAGGCAGAGGTTGCAGTGAGCCAAGATCATGCCATTGCACTCCAGCCTGGCGCCTGGCAACAGAACGAAAGTCTGTCAAAAAAAAAAAAAAAAGCTGTATTTCAAACATACAGAAATTATAAAGAATAAGATAACCAGTACTCTTTACTCATCACCAGTTTAAATCAGCAGTTGAAGCTCTGTGCACTTCCACTTCTGCCTGCTGAAATTGACGTTTACCACGCTCATACTTCTTTATATTCTTTATGCAAATACTTATATATGCATTCTAAGCAATATATCCTTGCTTTTGCCCTACTCACTGTCTTTACTCTTCTGCAATCTGCTCTTTTTTGCTCAGTATTTGTTAGTGAGAGTCATCCGCGCTATATGCCTAACTCTGTTTAACTGACTTTACCTGCTGTGTAACATAGTATTCCACTATATGCTTGTATCACATTGAGGAAATGTAAGTTATTTTTCGTTTTTAGGTTTAACAGACAATGCTGCTGTGAATTTTTTTGCACACATCTCCTGGGGCACCTGTATAGGCATTTCTCTAGAGTATACACCTACACCGAAGAGTGGAATTGCTGGGACATCCCATATTCAGCTTTGCCTTTTTGGCATATTGCCAGAGTGTTTGTACCAGTGCACGCTCAGACAGCTTCCACAGGGGCTCCTGAGGTTCCACAACCTCTCCAGCACTTGCTATCAGACTTTTTCTAGCCCTGGCTTATCAGCAGATTTTTCTCTCCAGTCTTTCCTCTTCACCATCAGAGAAATGCATTGGCCAAGCACCTGTTTACCTGTGTTGGACAATCACAGGATGATTACCCACCCTGAGCCCTGAGCCCTACTGGTGCAGTCTGACCCAGACAGTTCCAAGGCACATGCACATTCGGACAAACCAGATGTCCAGTGAGCTTCTAGGAACCAAGCCTCTGAGATCCTTTCACAACCACTGCAATTATATGAAGAAATATTTTATTCTAATCCCCATTTAGAGGTAAGAAAGTGTTATGGGTTGAATTGTTTCCTTCACCCCCCCCAAATGTGTATGTTAACACCCTAACCCCTAGTACCTCAGAATGCAACCTCATTTGGTGATAGGGTTTTTACAGATACAGTGAAGTTAGGATGAGGTCATTGGATGAGCCTAATTTTATATGACTGTTCTTATTAAAAAGAGGAAGTTGGCCGGGTGCGGTGGCTCACGCCTGTAATCCCAACACTTTGGGAGGCTGAGGCAGGCAGATCATGAGGTCAGGAGATCAAGACCATCCTGGCTAACACAGTGAAGCCCCATCCCTAATAAAACTACAAAAAATTAACCGAGAGTGGTGGCACATGCCTGTGGTCCCAGCTTCTCAGGAGGCTGAGGCAAGAGAATTGCTTGAACCTGGGAGGTGGAGGTTGCAGTGAGCTGAGATTGCACCACTGCACTCCAGCCTGGGTGACAGTGAGACTTCGTCTCAAAAAAAAAAACATTGGCTGGGGGTGGTGGCTCACACTTGTAATCCCAGCACTTTGGGAGGCCGAGGCAGATGGATCACCTGAGGTGAGGAGTTCAAGACCAGACTGACCAACATGGTAAAACCCTGTCTTTACTAAAAATACAAAAAATTAGCTGGACATGGTAGCACATGTCTGTAATCCCAGCTACTCGGGAGGCTGAAGCAGGAGAATGGTTTGAAGCCGGGAAGGGAAGGTTGTAGTGAGCCGAGATGGCACCGTTGCACTCCAGCCTGGGCAGCAAGAGTGGAACTCTGTCTCAAAAACAAAACAAAAAATTTAAAAATTAGCCAGGTGTGGTGGCATGTACCTATAGTCTCAGCTACTTAGGAGGCTGAGGTGGGAAGATCACTTGAGCCTAAGAATTCGAGACTGCAGTGAGCTGTGATGGCACCACTGCACTCCAACCTGGGTGACAGAGCGACACTGTCTCTAAAAGAAAAAAATTCTTAGAAAATATGCCCG